>NW_026469598.1:0-12505 GCF_026875155.1 Cherax quadricarinatus
GGTTACTAGGCCTTTGCTCCGGCATTTTAGTCACCTCTTACAACACGCATGGCTTACGGAAGAAGAATTCTGTTCCACTTCCCCATGGAGAGTGTATGTGTGTGTATGTGTATGTATATATGTATTACATGTAGTGGGAGAGGGCCCCGACTTGTTGAAAAAAAAAAAAAAATTACTGTATATATATATACAGTGGACCCCGCCTTACGATGGCATCATGTTACTTTTAAATCCCCCATACGATACATCTGAACGCAAAAATTTTGGGCCTCGCCTCACGCTAAAAAACTTGCCTCACACAATTCGTCAGGACACATCCCACACGTGGCCTCAGCTGCCCCGTGGGTGGCAGTTTTTAAACAACCAGCCAGTGCGGTAGCATCCACACATATATTCGGCACATTTCATATTATCAGTGTTTTTAGTGATTGTAGCTGCAAAATAAGTCACCATGGGCCCAAGAAAGCTTTTAGTGCCAACCCTGCAGTAAAAAGGGTGAAAAGTACAGTGGACCCTAAACCCAGCGATTGCATCGATTAACGATAAATCTGACTAGCGATTCATTTAAACGCAAAAATTTTGCCTCGACTAGCGCTTAAAAACCCGACCCAGCGCTTTTAAATTCCGTACCATACGCTTTCCACTTTGGGCCTGAGCGCGCCTCACTTGTCCTTTGGTGCCAGTGTTTAAAAAGCCAGCCAGCCACCGTGGTCGTTTCCCAAAAACATACAACTGGAACATTTCATATTATCACAGCCTTTTAGTGATTGCACCTGCAAAATAAGTCACCATGGGCCCAAGAAAGCTTCTAGTGCCAACCCTACAGCAAAAAGGGTGAGATGAAGAAAGAGATCATTTTGATAAATAGAAAGTGGAGTGCTTTATTCTGAGCTGGTCAGGTTGTATAATAAACCCCAATCAACCACGCAAACTATTGTGGGCAAGAAAAGGGCAATCAAGGAAGCTGTTCTTGCCAAAGGTGCAACTATGTTTCGAACTGAGATCGCAAGTACTCGAAGATGTTGAGAGACTTTTATTGGTGTGGATAAACGAGAAACAGATAGCAGAAGACAGCATCTCTCAAGCGATCATATGTGAAAAGGCTAGGAAGTTCCCATGACGATTTAATTAAAAAAATGCCAGCAACTAGTGATGTGAGTGAATTTAAGGCCAGAAAAGGGTTTGGGTTTGAGAGATTTAAGAAGCATAGTGGCATTCATAGTGTGAAAAGGGCATGGTGAGGCTGCCAGTTCGGACCACAAAGCGGCTGAAAAATATGTGCAGGACTTCAAGGAGTACACAGACAGTGAAGGACTGAAACCTGAACAAGTGTTTAATTGTGACGAAACGGGCCTGTTTTGAAGAAAATGCCAAGCAGGACGTACATTACTCAGGAGGAAAAGGCACTCCCAGGACATAAGCCTATGAAAGACAGGCTTATTTTGTTGATGTTGCCAATGCTAGTGGTGATTGGCAAAGTGAAGCCTTTATTGGTGTATCACTCTAAAACCCCCAGAGTGTTCAGGAAAAACAATGTCCTCAAGGCTAATTTGTGTGTGCTGTGGAGGGCAAACAGTAAGGCATGGGTCACTAGGGACTTTTTCTATGACTGGTTACACCATGCATTTGCCCCCGATGTGAAAAATTACCTAATTGAAAAGAAATTAGACCTTAAGTGCCTCCTGGTATTAGACAATGCCCCTGGTCATCCTACAGATGTGGCAGAGCGACTTTCTAGGGACATGAGCTTCATTAAGGTAAAGTTTTTGCCTCCTAATACCACTCCTCTCCTGCAGCCCATGGACCAGCAGGTTATTTCCAACTTCAATTATTATTATTATTATAATCAAAAAGAAGCGCTAAGCCACAAGGACTATACAGCAATTCCAACTTCAAGAAACTGTACACAAAAGCTATGTTTGAAAGGTGCTTTGTAGTGACCTCAGAAACTCAACTGACTCTAAGAGAGTTTTGGAAAGATCATTTTACCATCCTCAATTGTGTAAACATTATAGGTAAGGCTTGGGAGGAAGTGACTAAGAGGACATTGAACTCTGCTTGGAAAAAACTGTGGCCAGAAAGTGTAGACAAAAGGGATTTTGAAGGGTTTGAGGCTAACCCTGAGAATCCTATGCCAGTTGAGGAATCCATTGTGGCATTGGGGAAGTCCTTGGGGTTGGAGGTTAGTAGGGAGGATGTGGAAGAGTTGGTGGTGGAGGACAGTGAAGAACTAAAAAACTGATGAGCTGCTAGATCATCTTGAACAGCAAGAGGGCAGACCTGAGGAAACTGCTTCGGAGGAGGGGAGAAAGAAATTTTAGAAGTTGCCTACTTTCTAAGATTAAGGAAATCTGTGCAATGTGGCTTAAAGTGCAAAGCTTTATGGATGATAATCACCCTGACACAGCTACTGCAAGCCGTGTTGGCAACCTGTACACTGACAATCTTGTGAACCACTTTAGGAAAGTCATAAAGGAACGAGAGGTACAGGCCTCTATGGACAGATATGTTGTGCGACAGAAGTCCAGTGACTCTCAAGCTGGTCCTAGTGGCATTAACCCTTTGAGGGTTTTGGTCGTACTAGTACGTCTTACGCGTAGGGGTTTTTGACGTACTAGTACGCATAAATTCTAGTGGCCTCAAATCTAGTGGGAGAAACCTGGTAGGCCTTCATATGAAAGAATGGGTCTATGTGGTCAGTGTGCACAGTCTAAAAAAAATCCTGCAGCACACAAGTGCATAATGAGAAAAAAAAAACTGACCATTTTTTTGGAATAAATCAGCGACTTTGCAGTGTATTTTCGTATGGTATTTATTGTTGTATTCTAGTTTTCTTGGTCCATTTTATAGAATGGAAGACAATTACAGAAATTGAGATGATTTTGACTGGTTTTACAATGAAAGGTGCCTTGAAATTGAGCTCAAAGTAGCGAATTTCGATTTTTTACCAAACTTCAAAGTAAACAAATCGTGCCAAGCGTGCAATACACGTCAACTGGTGAGTCTAATATTCTTTCACAAGGGGCACCCAATATATTTATACCATTTTTTACACTAATGCAGTAGTCTGCATAACAGTAAATCTTATATTTTTTGTGAGAAAAAAAATTCAAAGTGGAAGGAAAAGAATATAAGAGGGGCCTTGAGACGTGACTGATGACTGGGAGGAAATGTCTTTTTAGTGCCAGGAATGTCTTTCTTGTTTATTCTGGACCCTATTCGGAAATTGGCATCTTTTGAAATTTTGTGTGAAATTGGCAAAATTGCTAAATTCTGACCACTGTACTGGATAGTTGAATTTCATAAATGGGTGGTTTCTTGCACCCATTCGATAGAAAAAATGGAGTTCTAGCGAAATATTCATGTTTTTTGTCGACTAGTACAGTGAAATTGGCCGAAAATGGGGCTCAAAGTGGGCAAAATCGCCGATGCGTAAACATCGCCGAGACCGCTAACTTTGCGAGAGCATAATTCCGTAAGTTTTCTATCAAATTTCAAACTTTTGGTGTCTTTATGATCGGAAAAAGATTCTCTATCTTTTCATAAGAGAAAATAAATTTTTTTTTTTTTTAAATTTGGCCGACCCTGAGAACGAGTTTTGGAGAGGGCCTGTCGACCCTCAAAGGGTTAAAAGAACAAGGGAAGTAACCCCAGAAAAAGACTTGCTGCCTCAAGTGCTAATGGAAGGGGATTCCCCTTCTAAACAGTAAGAAGGTAATGCTCTCCCCTCCTCCCATCCCATCAATCATCACCAGATCTTCAATAAAGGTAAGTGTCATGTAACTGTGCATGTAATCTTCAGTTTGTGTGTATTAAAATTAATATTTCATGTGGTAAAAAAAAAATTTTTTTCAATACTTTTGGGTGTCTTGCATGGATTAATTTGATTTCCATTATTTCTTATGGGGAAAATTAACTTGACTAACGATTATTTTGACTAACGATGAGCTCTCAGGAACGGATTAATATCGCTGGTTGAGGGTCCACTGTACTATGGAAATGAAGAAAGATAATTGCTAAGTATGAAAGTGGAGTGTGTGTCTTGGAGCTGGCCAGGTTGTATACCAAACCCCAATCAACCATCACTACTATCGTGGCCAACAAAACGGCAATCAAGGAAGCTGTTCTTGCAAAAGGTGCAAGTTTGTTTTCGAAACAGATCGCAGGTACTCAAAGATGTTGAGAGACTGTTATTGGTGTGGATAAACGAAAAACAGATAGCAGGAGATACCATCTCTCAAGCAATCATATGTGAAAAGGCTAGGAAGTTGCATGACGATTTAATTAGAAAAATGCCTGCAACTAGTGGTGATGTGAGTGAATTTAAGGCCAGCAAAGGTTGGTTTGAGAGATTTAAGAATCTTAGTGGCATACATAGTGTGATCAGGCATGGTGAGGCTGCCAGTTCAGACCAAAAAGCGGCTGAAAAATATGTGAAGGAATTCAAGGAGTACATAGACAGTGAAGGACTGAAACCTGAACGAGTGTTTAATTGTGACAAAACAGGCCTGTTTTGGAAGAAAATGCCAAACAGGACCTACATTACTCAGGAGGAAAAGGCACTCCCAGGACATAAGCCTATGAAAGACAGGCTGACTCTCTTGATGTGTGCTAATGCTAGTGGTGATTGCAAAGTAAAGCCTTTACTGGTGTATCACTCTGAAACTCCCAGTGTTCAGGCAAAAGAATGTCCTGAAGGCTTATTTGTGTGTGCTGTGGAGGGCAAACAGTAAGGTATGGGTCACTAGGGACTTTTTCTATGACTGGTTACACCATGCATTTACCCCCACTGTGAAAAATTACCTCCTGAAAAATAAATTGAACCTTAACCCTTTGAGGGTCGACAGGCCCTCTCCGAAACTCGTTCTCAGGGTCGGCCAAATTTAAAAAAAAAAAAAAAAATTATTTTCTCTTATGAAAAGATAGAGAATCTTTTCCCGATCATAAAGACACCAAAAGTTTGAAATTTGATAGAAAACTTATGGAATTATGCTCTCGCAAAGTTAGCGGTCTCGGCGATGTTTACGCATCGGCGATTTTGCCCACTTTGAGCCCCATTTTCGGCCCAAATTTTACTGTACTAGTCGACAAAAAACATGAATATGTCGCTAGAACTTTCCCTTTTTTTCTATCGAATGGGTGCAAGAAACCACCCATTTAAAGAAATTAACTCTCCAGTACAGTGGTCAGAATTTAGCAATTTTTCCATTTCACACAAATTTCAAAAGATTGCCCAAATTTCCGAAAAGGGTCCCGAATAAACAAGAAAGACATTCCTGGCACTAAAAATGACTTTCCTTTAGTCATTAGTCACGTCTCAAGGCCCCCCCCTTATATTCTTTTGCTTTCCACTTTGAATTTTTATTCTCCAAAAAATTAAGATTTACTGTTATGCAGACTACTGCTTAGTGTAAAAAATGGTATAAATATTATTGGTGCACTTGTGAAAGAATATTAGACTCACCAGTTGACGTGTATTGCCGCTTGGCACGATTTGTTTACTTTTGAAGTTTGGTAAAAATCGAACATTTCAGCTACTTTGAGCTCAATTTCAAGGCACCTTTCATTGTAAAACCAGTCAAAAACATCTCAATTTCTGTAATATGTCTTCCATTCTATAAAATGAGACCAAGAAAAACTAGAATACAACAATAAATACCATACGAAAATACACTGCAAAGTCGCTGATTTATTCCATAAAAATGGTCAGTTTTTTTTTTCTCAAATTTTGCACTGTGTGCTGCAGGGGTTTTTTTAGGGTGTGCACACTGACCACATAGACCCATTCTTTCATATGAAGGCCTACCACTTTCTCCCCCTAGATTTGAGGCCGCTAGAATTTTTTGTGTACTAGTACGTCAAAAAACCCCTACGCGTAAGACGTACTAGTACGACCAAAACCCTCATAGGGTAAGTGCCTCCTGGTATTGGACAATGCTCCTGGTCATCCTTCAGACTTGACAGAGCGACTTTCTGGGGACATGAGCTTCATTAAGGTCAAGTTCTTGCATCCTAATACCACTCCTCTCCTGCAGCCCATGGACCAGAAGGTCATTTCAAACTTCAAAACACACTACACAAAAGCTATGTTTCAAAGTGCTTTGAAGTGACCTCAGACACTCGGTTGACTCTAAGAGAGTTTTGGAAAGATCACTTTAGTATCCTCAGTTGTATAAACCTTATAGGTAAGGCTTGGGGGGGAGTGACTAAGAGGACCTTGAACTCTGCTTGGAAGAAACTGTGGCCAGAATGTGTAGACAAAAGGGATTTTTAAGGGTTTGAGGCTAACCCTGAGAACGTATGCCAGTTGTGGAATCAAATTTTGGCATTGGGGAAGTCCTTGGGGTTGGAGGTTACTGGGGAGGATGTGGAGGAGTTGGTGGAGGAGGACAATGAAGAACTAACCACTGATGAGCTTTCAAGATCATCTTCAACAGCAAGAGGCCAGACCTGAGGAAACTGCTTTGGAGGAGGGGAGAGAGAATTGAAGAAGTGTTTTACTTCAAAAATTAAGGAAATGTGTGCAAAGTGGCTTGAAGTGCAACCTTTATGGATGAAAATCACCCTCACACAGCTATTGCAAGCCATGCTGGTGGCTATTACAATGACAATGTTGTGAACCACTTTAGACAAATCGTAAAGGACGAGAGGGACAGAGCCTATGGACAGACATGTTGTGCGACAGATGTCTAGTGACTCTCAAGCTGGTCCTAGTGGCATTAAAAGAAGAAGGGAAATAACCCCCGAAGAGGACTTGCTACCTAAAGTCCTAATGGAAGGGGATTCCCTTCTAAACAATAACAACTTCACACACTCCCTCCTCCCATCCCATCAATCATCACCAGATCTTCAATAAAGGTAATTGTCATGTATCTATTCTTAGTAGAGTATTAACTGTGTATGTCTTCAGTTTGTGTTTTATTAAAATTAATATTTCATGTGGTAAAAAGTTTTTTTTTTCATACTTTTGGGGGTCAGGAACGGATTAATTTGATTTCCATTTTTTCTTATGGGGAAATTTAATTCGGCTAACGATAATTTCGCCTAACGTTGAGCTCTCAGGAACAGATTAATAGCGTTAGGCGAGGGCCCCCTGTATCCTGATGTCGTTCTGCATGTTTCAGCATCCAAAACAGGTACAAGCAGGATTTGGCCGACATTTCCCAAGTCAGGTGTTCAGCGTCACTTGTATGTTCTGCTGTTGAGCTCAGCAGAGCTTTCGCAAGCCAGAGGCGAGTTTTGTAGTGATTCTGCATCCAGTGTGTGTTGTCTCGTGTTTGTGAGAGATGAGGAAGTGGCCGTTCCTTGCCATCTCGCCCTGCTGTACACTCACACCTCACCAACCTATTTATACACTCACCACTATCTCACTCCCTCTGCTGTGTTTCTTGTTTTTCGTGTGAATTCATTGCCAGAGCTGTGTATCCGAGTGCCCGAGGCCACTCAAAGCTACATAGATCAAATAAGCCACGTAGATCAGCAAGCCACATGGATCAGCAAGCTACGTGGATCAGCAACACATGGATCAGCATGTCACGTAGATCAGCAAGCCCGTGGATCAGCAAGCCATGTAGATCAGCAAGCCATGTAGATCAGCATGCCACGTAGATCCCGACGCCACGTGGATCCCGAGCCCCGTGGGGTGTGGGCGATGTCACGTGGATCACAAGCCACGTGGGTTACCAAGCCAGATGTCCCAGGCCTCATGCTGTGGTCTGCTGCCTGCATCACATTGACGTCACCAATGCTGCTGCCCGACTTCATGATGTTGCCTGACGTCACCTCAAGATGTCTGCTGACGTCATGCCTGACATCACATGATGTCACATTTGAGTGTTTTTAATAATTATTTCAGTATTGTCGAGAAGATTGAGAGAAGATACATGTCTTGTGTTAATTAATTCCTCTCAGTCGGTGTTCTCACATGTTAGTGTATGGCTTAGTGTCAGTTTTGTGCACAGAAAATCACCTTTTGCTAGTTTGAGCCATGTTGTACCACATTGTACCCCAGGTGTCTAAAGTTTTCCGTGTGTCCAGTGTGGTCTGCGGCCAGACCTGAGTAGCACCACTGTGTTAAGTCACCCGGTGTGACCAGCACGTTGACAGCTGATATTACTCAGCCCCTGAGTGTATGAGCTCCTTTGTACAGAAAGCTCTTATCTCGTCACTCATAGATGTTCTGCAGAATCGTACCTGCTACGATCCCCATCGAGATTTGTTTCACTTCCCCCTCCAGACCTTCAGAGTGCAGTTATATGTAGAAAACAAGTCTGGGACGCTTAGATAACCTCTTCTATAACTCCAACTGCCGAGAGGGAAAGACACTCGTCAAGCCGCAGTTTGCCCTGTCGGCAGGCGGTGTGTGTTCAGCCTCGTGTCACAAGCTTCAGTGAGTTCCTGCACAAAGAAGATGTCACTGACTGCTAGCTCGCTCACTGCAGTCTGTGTATGATGTTACGACTCCCAGATGTTTTGCCCAGTCGTCTCTGCCATGACTCGCTCCATGACTCACTCCATGCTCGTCAGCAGTGACAGCTCAGTGACAGTACCAGTTGAGAAGTGGCCTCCTGAGTCGCTTTCCAGAAGTCCTGCCCAGTTGCCGAGTTTTGACGACGCCTCATTCGAGGGCACCAGCATGTTGTACCCAGGGTTTAATGAAAACCTGCAGCGACTCCTACGATGTCTGCTTCACCATTCTAGAGGAGACCGTTTCCCTGTTACGTCACAGCTCAGCCGCAGTGATGTCTCCTGTGTTGCAGTATCTGTCCAGACGCAGGAAGGCGTGCAGTGATGCCCATCGACGCTCACTGCCTTTGACCACGATGTTTAGCACACCTCATGTTTTTTTCTTCCCTCCCTGTAGGAAGTTTTTTTTTCCATGTCCATATGTATATATATATATTATATGTTTTTATTTTGTGTTCTGTGCCCTGTTCCTACGAGAGAGAGACCAAGTTTTTTTTACCGCCAGATATAGTCGGGACGACCATGTGGCAGGTGGGCTGAGCGTATGTAGACAGCCTGTACTGTCTGCACAGACAGCCTGTAC
Source organism: Cherax quadricarinatus (assembly GCF_026875155.1). Lineage (NCBI taxonomy): Eukaryota > Metazoa > Arthropoda > Malacostraca > Decapoda > Parastacidae > Cherax > Cherax quadricarinatus. The sequence continues at coordinate 9,050 of NW_026469598.1, forward strand.
TGTCTGCACAGACAGCCTGTTACTGTTTTGCAAGACAGCCTATGCTGTCTGCCAGCTTAGTTCATATTTTGCGCCACTAAAGTGCTGCCCCTTTGGGGCCCGCCCCGGTCTGTGGGACGTGGTCCCCCACTCTAGCACTCTCTCAGCGGCCTAACATCAAGACACAAGGCCTACTAGTTCTTCCTCTCGTGGGCATGGCCCTACCAGGCCATGGGCACAACACACAAAACCTGTGTACCCACCACTACATTACAAATAAAGTAAGAAGCCTCCGAAGACGTTTATCATTTACTCCCCGCTACCAGTTACACCAAATAATCTCGTTATATTTTTTGTGAATAATTTTAGGTTTCTCAAACGGATTAATTGTATTTACATTATTTCTTATGGAAAAAATTGCTTCGAGTTTCCAATGTTTCGACTTTAGAACTAGCTCCTGGAATGGATTAAGTTCAAAACTCAGGGTACCACTGTATGACCAACTCATTATATGGCTCCCCCCCCCCCCCGACTCGCTAATACGGTCTCCGCGTGCCATTTAGTTTGTTTACATCCTCCATGAGCTCTGTATCTCCCATTATGTCTGGAAGCTTTCCAAAATTTCAAGTGTTTTAAAGTTATTTCATATTTACATATACTCTGATAAATATTTGGGTGTACCTGTATGTAATAAACTTACACACTGCACTGGTGTGCAGGTACACATTAAAATCACTCAGAGTGTCTTATTACTCTTGAAAATGCCATATTAATAACGTTAATAATAAAAATAATACTACATACACAATAAAAATCACTCTGAGGAACATTAAATGTCGTATATTACGTTAATATAGACATTTTCCTTAACCCTTTGAGGGTCGACAGGCCCTCTCCGAAACTCGTTCTCAGAGTCGGTCAAATTTAAAAAAAAAAAAAAATTATTTTCTCTTATGAAAAGTAGAGAATCTTTTCCCGATCATAAAGACACCAAAAGTTTGAAATTTGATAGAAAACTTACGGAATTATGCTCTCGCAAAGTTAGCGGTCTCGGCGATGTTTACGCATCGGCGATTTTGCCCACTTTGAGCCCCATTTTCGGCCAATTTCACTGTACTATCGACAAAAAACATGAATATTTCGCTAGAACTCCAATTTTTCTATCGAATGGGTGCAAGAAACCACCCATTTATGAAATTAAAACTATCCAGTACAGTGGTCAGAATTAGCAATTTTGCCAATTTCACACAAATTTCAAAGATGCCCAATTTCCGAATAGGGTCCAGAATAAACAAGAAAGACATTCCTGGCACTAAAATGACATTTCTCTAGTCATTTGCACGTCTCAAGGCCCCTCTTATATTTCTTTTTCTTTCCACTTTGAATTTTTATTTTCACAAAAAATATAAGATTTACTGTTATGCAGACTACTGCATTAGTGTAAAAAATGGTATAAATATTATTGGTGCACTTGTGAAAGAATATTAGACTCACCAGTTGACGTGTATTGCACGCTTGGCACGATTTGTTTACTTTTGAAGTTTGGTAAAAATCGAACATTTCTGCTACTTTGAGCTACTTTTCATTGTAAAACCAGTCAAAATCATCTCAATTTCTGTAATATGTCTTCCATTCTATAAAATGAGACCAAGAAAACTAGAATACAACAATAAATACCATACGAAAATACACTGCAAAGTCGCTGATTTATTAAAAAAAAAATGGTCAAAGTTTTTTTTTTCTCATTATGCACTGTGTGCTGCAGGATTTTTTTTAGACTGTGCACACTGACCACATAGACCCATTCTTTCATATGAAGGCCTACCAGCTTTCTCCCACTAGATTTGAGGCCGCTAGAATTTATGAGTACTAGTACGTCAAAAACCCCTACGCATAAGACGTACTAGTACGACCAAAACCCTCAAAGGGTTAATCCATTTACGATATTTTTCAAAATTATATAATAAACATGCAATGTAACATATAAACATGATGAATACACCCACAACACAATAAATTAACGAAAATATGAGATGTTTTTCCAGCTGGCTTGCCAGAATGTAGGAAAGAATAACGTTTTCTCTGGTTCAACACCAAAGAAAATTTGTACACAGTAGTATTATTTGGGGGTAACTGTAGAAAATTATTCCTTTCATATGCCTTCACTCAGAGCATCATTCCTTCTAAAAGTGGTGTGTCAATGGTCCAAGTTTGACCAAAACGTCGTCGTAAGCTTCTCTCTTTTATGTGCGGGTTATTTGTGTATTGTGTATGAATGGGAGTGTTGCTCTTTATTTATTCTACTGTACCAACGTGGAGACAACTTATACACAATGTAAGGTATATGCTTAACCCTTTCAGGGTTGGCAGGCCCTCTCCTAAACTTGTTCTCAGGGTCGGAAATTTTTCAAAAAAAAAAAAAAATTCTTTTGAAATGATAAGAGAATCTTTTCCCGATCATAATGACACCAAAAGTTTGAAATTTCATGGAAAACTTACGGAATTATGCTCTCACGAAGTTAGCGGTCTCAATGATGTTTACACATCAGTGATTTTGCCCACTTTGAGCCCTATTCCAATGTACCAGTCAATAAAAATCATACCCATTTTGCTAGAACTCCATTTTTTCCTATCAAAAAAGTGTAAGAAACTACTCATTTACCGATTTCAACTATCCAATAAAATGGTCAGAAATTGTCAATTTTGCCAATTTCACAAAAATTTCAAAAGTGGCCAATTTCTAAATAGGGTCCAGAATAAACAAGACAGACATTCCTGGCACTAAAATAACATTTCCTCTGTTCATTAGTCACGTCCCCAGGCCTCTGTTATATTTCTTTAGCTATCCACTTTGAATTTTTATTCTCACAAAAAATAGAAGATTTACTGTTATGCAGACTACTGCATTAGTGTAGATTATTATTATTATAATCAAAAAGAAGCGCTAAGCCACAAGGGCTATACAGCGCTGCAGGGTAGGGAAGGAAGCAAGGGAATTGGATGGCAGAAGGGAGGGGGGATGATCAGCAGGTTACAGAAAACAGCGGGGCAGGGGATAGTACGGGGGTAGAGGGTAGCAAGAGATTCAAGTAGAAAGGGCTGAAAGTATCAGAATCTGTGAAGTAAGTCAGTCGTTGTCAAAAAGTCAATGAGAGAGTCCGGATGAAAGGTGGGTCCATCAGCGAGAAGGGAAGGTAAAAGAGAAGCAGCGGGGAGAAGACGACGACAGAGGTAAATTCTGCGTGCTCGTTGATAAAGTGGGCAGTCCAACAGAATGTGGCTGACTGATAATGGAGCTTGGCAATTCTCACAGAGAGGAGCAAGACGCCTCTCCATGAGATATCCATGAGTAAGACGAGTATGGCCAATGCGAAGACGGGAGAGAGTAGTCTCCCAACCTCGACACTGGTGATAAGAAGACGGCCAGTAACCTATACTCGGTTTAATAGACTGAAGTTTGTTGCAAAATAGTAAAAA
>NW_026469599.1:0-11968 GCF_026875155.1 Cherax quadricarinatus
CGGGCACCGACGGGTTTGGCTCATCTGTACCGCCTTCGGATGACGGACTCTCTGTACTGCCCATGGTGTCCCTGAGATGGTGGAACACTTTCTGTTGTGGTGCCCACGTTACCACTGCACGGACTACTCTCCGTGCGGCCTTGCGCACACTTGGGGTGCACACTTTCACTCTACCTCTCCTTCTTAACGGGGAAGGGTTTTGCCCTCTGGACCGTCGGGAGATATTGGCCTGTACCTGCTCCTTCCTGCTGGCTTCAGGGCTCGATACGGCGTATGCCATAAAGTGGCCCTGAAACCCAACAGAAGAAGACGACGACGATGACGACTGATTGCCTCATCTTTACCTCTTCACTTGTGTTCAACTGACGAAACATGCAGTGCAGACTTAATATTTCAGCTGTTAAGATACCCTGCTCTTGCACATGTCATACTCCTAACCATCTTCCACACTGGTAACATCAGATTGATTTATCTGTAGTAATAACTTTTCTTCTTTGTTGCATATTTTAGATATACTGTAAATGTATAGGTTTTGGGAAATTGTGGATAATGACACACCAGTGCCACTACTTACTGTAATGCTTCATTGATCCATGGGTAACTTACGGGTTAGGGATATAACCAACCCCAACCTCCTCCGATTTTACACCTCAATAATCATTCTCGCATCTCTTTTTGAGAAGCTGAAATTGTAGCTTAAGTTATCAGAAAGTACCAATACAGATTTTTTACTATTGTTGCTTGCAGTGCAGGTATGTGTTTGTAGCCAGTGTGTAAGGTATTAATAATAATAATAATAATAATAATAGTAATATTTACTTAGGTCACGCTACACATACATGTACAAGCATATATATATATACACACCCCTCTGGGTTTTCTTCTATTTTCTTTCTAGTTCTTATTCTTGTTTATTTCCTCTTATCTCCATGGGGAAGTGGAATAGCATTCTTCCTCCGTCAGCCATGCGTGTTGTAAGAGGCGACTAAATGCCGGGAGCAAGGGGCTAGTAACCTCTTCTCCTGTATATATTGCTAAATGTAAAAGGAGAAACTTTCGTTTTACCTTTTGGGCCACCCCGCCTTTGTGGGATATGGCCGGTGTGTTGAAAGAAAGAAAGAAGAAATAGTAATAATTATTCTAGAAGTATGTACATGACACAGCTTTTATAAATTGGTAGTGTGCAAGAACTCTGTTACAAGTTACTCTCAAATTTTATTTTATTTGTTGATAAACTAAAGTATAACATGGCATTCTAGTTAATTTATTACAGCTTGTTTTATGTCCACTATAACAAAAAGTTACATCGCCAAATCTGCTATTGTGTAAGAAATCATTAACTTGATGACAAGTTAAGAGACTTGTGCATAATATGCTTGCAACTATGCATCAGAATTAAGGTATTGGTCTTGCTGCTGTATAAGTTACTTTATTACAGAGGGTTATTGTAATTAATATGGAAGATATTGGCTGTCATCATGTAAAAATGCCCCTTTTCATAGTTAATGTAAAAATAGAGGAAATCAGAACAGCAAGTTTGAAGAGGGCTGTCTGTCAGTCCCTATGTTTCCAGCAGATATTCATTAAATTAATTTTTTAGAGCATTGAGAATTTATCACAATTACAGCAAAGTGCAATGAAAACACTGTTTTTGGGTATGGACTGTATTTTAGTTATAACCTAAGGAGGTTCTCTAAACATTTGCCAGAGACTAAGGAAACATAGCTAATATGAGACACAACAAAGTTATATATATATATATATATATATATATATATAATTCTCAAATCACAACTATGAATTTAGATTAGATTTTTTTAGATTTTGCCGCCGAAGTGGCTAGTTTATTGTGCACCCCGTATCCATCCTGTGAATGGTAGTGCAAGAGCATGTGGATACACAAAAGGCCCCAAAAGGGTTAACAGGCGTACATATGGGTTTTTTATTTATCTACATATCTAAAGTTCATTTATCTGTTACATGCAAATTTAGGAAATTTGCTTAGTGTATCTGGTATCTTATTTTCATTAATAAGATATCTTGACATGTCACATAGGTTATTATACTGTCTGTCTCTGTATTCCTCAATGAGTGGACAATTAAGCACATAGTGTTCAAGACAGTGACCATATGCCTGATCACATAATTTGCATTTAGTTTGATCATCATCTGTGTGTCTCCCAAACTGCCAGAAGTACTTGCAACCAAGCCTAAGTCTGGCTACTACAACATCAGTCAGTATGTTCACATTGAAAGTTGCTCCATAAACATACTTATCTATGTTCATGTTGTCATAGTGGGTTATAGATCTACTCAGGCTTCTAACTGCATTCCTCTAACAATCATTTTCATTATCTACTTCTCTCCTAATATTCCTAATGCTAGACACAGATATACCAAAGTTATATTATACATTCTCCTTCTGGGTACTCTTCTTGGCTAACATATCAACTTTATCATGGAGTAATCCAATGTGTGATGGGATCCATAGCAATTGTACATTAATTCCTTTGTCACTGATTTTTGAGTATCTATATCTGGCTTCTCCAATGAGCATGTTGTTGGAGTCATTATATGAGTCAAAAGCCTTCAATGATGACAGAATCAGTAATGATGATAGTCAAGCTCAATGTCATAGGTTAGCTTTAGCGCCATTAGGATTGCAAACAAATCAGTTTGCAGTGTAGACGCCCAGTTGTTAATTCTTATGCCTAACTCAACACTTTTATTATCGTTCTTAACTAGGGAGGTGGCAACAAGAGCAGATGCAGCCCTGCCAGAAGACTCCTGTTTATAACCATCAGTGTATATAACTTGTGAATTTGTGTGTCTTTTATGGGAAGAATTTTGTTGTTCAACCCTGTATGCCTTGCACATGTTAAAATGTTTATTTTTGTATGAGATACCTGGTGGCTTTTGCAGAAGCTGTGAATACACTAACAAGGTGACATGTGGGGGAGGGTTACTGTGGTCATTGTAGACTGTTACAGTAATCCATGAACTTGACACATGCTGTGGCATTCCCAACTGTACAGGAGGTCCCCACTTTACAGCACTTTGTTTCATGGCGTTTCGCAAATACAGTGGTTTTCAATCATATCTGTACTTCGTTTATTCAGACTGACATTGGGCATTGGGATTCACTCTGTAGACTTTGTCCTGTATGATCACAGATGCTCCTGCTCTTATCAAACAATCTCCCTACGATCCCCTTTGGGGAAGGGAACCTCTACCCGTCTCCAAGTGGCTACTCTTATACGATGTCACATCATGTGGGGATTAAACCAAAAATCTCTGCCATCAACAATGCACTGAAGTTTGAACTTGCATCTGCCCTAAAAAGCAGTCTGCAGGTCAAGTTCTCTGGCATTGCATCATTGCACGAAGCCTTTCTCGTCACCTTCATTGATGATGAGGGGGCTGAGAAAGTCCTTCCACCAACAGCAATGACGACCCTTGACCAACATAGCTTCACTCTTTTACCCTCTCTGTCTCTGAAGGCTAAACAGTCTGTGTTCATGAAATGCCTTGATAAGATCATCACTGTCGTGTCCACTGATGAACTCAAGTCATCGATTGAAGATCAGAATGACTGGGCCAAGATTGACACTATAGTGAAGATCCCTAATGCCTCCTCGATGATTAAAGTCACGTTTCTTGATGTAACCATGGCTGCCAGAGCCCTGTCAGATGGCCTGGCACTCCCCTGCTACTGCATTAACCCTCAACAGATTGAACCTGAATGCTACTCGTATAGCCACTCCAATGAATGTCACATCAAGAACAAGAAGATCTGTTCTACTTGTGAGAGTGAAGGCCATGACTATCATTCCTGCACCTCTATTACTGCCCCCACTTGTATCAACTGTAAGAGTGACCATCATACTCTGGCAGCCAAATGTCCTGTTTGTAAGATCTTATCAAAGAGGATGAAACTAGACCTTAAGAAGATGACCGCAGACTCTCCTACTTACGCTGCTATAGCCAAGCTCCAGTTGACCACCACTAAGATTCTACAAACCACTCAGCAGCTACCTCCACCTTCCACCTCCTCTCCACTCCCTGATGGTGTCTCCATGAAAATCCACTATTGCATGATGTTTGCTCATATGCACAACGCAGCCCACCCTGGTTCCTTCAACACAACTATCAATGAACTATTTGCATTGAAAAACATGCTATCCTTCACCTTCCCAGTTGGCGACCACTCCTGCCTCTGCTACTGGGCTTCATTGCCTATTTACGCCTGGTATCTGGTTCTACACCACAAAACAGTTTAATACCGACATGCCTGCCCACGAACTCGCCCAGCACTTCCAAGACAAGACTGTTAAGTTCACCTATACCGCCGCACACGCCTCCAACATCGAAGCAATAATCCGCGTCCTTAATGACCTTGGAACAAATGCCATCCTCTCATTTAAAGTGGGATACCTCTCAAGAACTAAGTTCAACTCTCTCCACAACAGAACAATACTTTAACAAACTTTACACCAACGATTCACTGTGCAGATCGTCCTTGTAGCTGCCTTCTCGACCTTTCCTTCCTCTCTGCTGACTCTGCCCTTGACGCCCATGTACTGACGTCCTTCATCCCTCTCCATCAATGCCTGCAGTACGTCAGTACCACTTGTGCCAAAGTGGTTGGGCCACTTACCTTTATTGCCCTCCTCTCCTCCACTCTCCCATCCTTTTTCAGTACATATTTCCATCCTTCCCCTTCCTTCCCCCTCTCGCCAAGGCTTGTAAAAGTTTTTTCATTGTTTTTCAGACTTCCTACTGTAATTATTCATGCTACTTTGGTAAGGATGAAAACTTTAAGTTGGTGGGGAGTGCAGATAAGCCACTTTACTTTTTTGGTTTTATTTTTGGTTCTCACACACAGTGTATGTATGAAAATCGGGTGGTAACGTTTTTGTGTTACCAATGAACTTACTTCTTACTTTTATAAGCTTTTTAGGCCTTGCCTATTGCTCACTTAACAATATAAGAAACATTTTATCGGGATTTTATATGCTTTTGAAAGTGAAAAAAAGGACTGTTACTTTACAGTGATTTTCACTTTACAGCGATTTATTTTACAGCAGTAATCAAAACCTAACCTGCTGTAAAAACTGGGCCCCTTGTATAGACTTTTGTTATTATACGTAAACGTCCTTTGGAGCTTGAAAGTTCCCTTAATCGGGTTTTAGATATGATTTCTTAAGAGGGCCCAAAAAAAGAACAGTTTGAGGAATTTAATGGGGGCGGGCAACCTGTCTTTGGTTATGCAATCACATAATTTATGCATTATCTGTAGATTAAAAATTTTAAAATTTTTAAATTTAAATTTTAGCTACCCCTTTATAAAAAGGACGTTACTTACGCCTGTTCTGTAACGTATGACTCTTGGGGGTTTAGAAATTACAGGGGCCCCCCGGTTAACGATTTTAATCCGTCCCAAGAGGGATAATTGTTATGCGAAAAAATCTTTTACGAATAAATTTTCCCCATAAGAAATAAGGAAATAAAATTAACCGTCAAGGGACGCCCAAAGTTGAAAAAAAATTTTTTTCCCACAAAAAATTTTAATTTTAATAACACAAAAATAAAAAAGGGCAGCAAAATTTAAATGACATTTACTTTTTTTAAAAAAATTTGGGTGATTTTGATGGGATGGGAGGGGGGGGAGCTTATCTTCTTACTTTTTAAAAGGGGGAATCCCCTTCCTTTTGGACTTGAGGTAGTAATCCTTTTCTGGGTTATTTCCCCTTCTTTTTTAATGCCACTAGGGCCAGTTTTCAATCCTGGACTTCTTTGCAAAAGAATCTGCCCATGTGGCCTTCCTCTCGTTCCTTTATGACTTCCCTAAAGTGTTTTCACAACTTTGTCATGTAATAATCACCAGCAGGGCTTGCAATAGCTGTGTGAGGGTATTTTATCCTGGGGGTTGCACTTCAAGCCACTTAGCACAGTTTTCCTTATCTTTGAGTGGGCAACTTCTTAAATTTCTTTCCCCTCCTCTAAACCCATTTCCCCAGGCTGGCCTCTTGCTCTTGAAGGATCTATCAGCTCATCAGGGGTTTTAGTTTTTCTTGTCCCCCCACCAACTTTTCCAAAAACCTCCCACTAACCCCCAAACCCCCGGGATTTTCCCAATCCCACAATGGATTCCTAACGGGGCACAGGATTCTCGGGGAAAGCCTAAAACCCTTTTCAAAACCCCCTTTTTGTCTACCATTCGGGCCCAAGTTTTCCCAAAAAAATTTCAGGTCCTCTTAGTCACTTCCTCCCAAGCCTCCCTTTAAAAGGTTTAAAATTGAGGAATTAAGTGATCTCTCCAAAACTTTTAGAGTCATTGATTTCTGAGGTCATTAAAAACACCTTTAAAAACAGAGCTTTTGTGTACAGTTTCTTAAAGTTTGAAAATAACCTCGGGGTCCATGGGCCTGCAGGAGAGGCAGGGTATTAGGAGGCAAAAACTTCACCTTAATGAAGCTCACCCCCCATAAAGTCGCTCTGCCACGTCTGTAGATGACCGGGGCATTGTCTAACCCAGGAGGCACTTAAGTTCTAATTCTTTTCAGTTGGTAATTTTCACATTGGGGGCAAATGCATGGTGTAACCATTATAAAAAAATTCCCTAGTGCCCCCATGCCTTACTTTTTTCCCTCCACAGCACACAAAAATTACCCTTGAGGCTTTTTTTGCCTGAACCTCGGGGATTTTTCGATGAACACTAATAAAGGCTTCACTTTGCAATCCCCAGTACAGGCACCTCAACAAAGAAAGCCTGTCTTTATAGGCTTAGCCCTGGGATGCCTTTTCCTCCTGAAAATGTGGGTCCTGTTTGGATTTTTTTCCGGGAACAGGCCTTTTCATCACAATTAAACACTTGTTATTTCACCCTTTCAGTTTCATGTACCCCTTTAAAATTTCCCCGCACAATTTTTCACCCGCTTTGGGGCCAACGGGCACCCTCCCATGCCTTATCACACTATGGATCCACTACCTTCTTAAATCTCTCAAACCCAACCCTTTCTGGCCTTAAATTCCTCACATCATCACTAGTTGCAGGGATTTTTTTAATTTTAAAACCTATGCAATTTCCCACCTTTTCACTTTAATCGTTAGAGATGCATCTCCTCTAGCTGTTTTTCTTTTTTCCACACCAAAAAGATCTCTCAACATCTTCCCTCACTTGCATCTTTGTTTTTAAAACACAGTTTAACCTTTGCAAGAACAGTTCCTTGATTGTCTTTCGGCCCCAATAGTACGTGGTTGATTGGGGTTTTTTTTGTACAGCTTGACTGGGCGGCTATACGCACTCCATTTTATACTTATCAAATTTTCTCTTTCTTCATTTTTTTAATTCTTACCCTTTGAGGGTAGGGGTTGGGACTAAAGCTTTCTTGGGGCCCATGGTCACTTTTTTTTCCAGAAACAGCACCGAAAAAAAACTGTAATAATCGAAAAAACCGAGGATGCTTGGATTTACCGCGGGGGCTGGCTGGTAAACAAGGGGGGGGCCGGGCAATGTGAGCTGGCGAGGGACATTTTGGGCCATCTCGGGCAAAAACGGTAAGCGGGTTTTTTTCGGGATGCGGCAAAAATTTTGCGATAAAGTAATCGTATGCGGAAAAAAACGCTATGTGATGCCACGTTTTGCGGGGGGCCACTGTATAATAAAAATATTGCAGTGTAAGGGTTACCAACACGTTTTTTTTTATGATTTTTTAAATCTTAATGTTCTTTGCTCATCAGGCTTTTGCCCAACTAGGTTAGGGCATTTGGGTTAAGGGGGAGGGGACTTGGACCTGCCCCACAGACATAGCCCGTGAATGTTCCTTCTTTCTTTGTTCTTTATTTCTACAAGTACATTTTCAAGGTACACAGGGCCCAGCTGACATCAGTGATATACTAACCCTAGAAACCCCTTGTTATGCAAGCATTTCAGGGAAAAAGGTCAATTTTGTTCAGGGGCAACCCACACCGCGATAACTCCCCGGGACCCATTTTTGATGGGGGAACAGACAAACCGGTGTAAAAAAAGCACACCCATTGTTTCCAATTTTTCCAGGAATCGAACCTGGACCCACAGGGAAAAGAGAGCTTTTGCCCCTAGGCCACACTCTGTCACACACCCATCCTCCTCATAAGTCCCCTTTTTCCCCAAAGGGTTTTCAGGCATTTTAAAATTAGGTTACAAAGAAAAAAAAAAAAAATAAGGATAAAAGGGGTAATAAGAGTGCAGTGCAAAAAAGTGCACCCACTGCAAGCAGCTGGTGTAAAACGTCAAATTTCAAATGTTCAAACCTCCAAAACACCCCCCATTTTACTTTTTTTTTTTTTTTTTTTTTTTTAACTGTCCATGATTCTTTAAGAGGGCAGGCTGAGTCACAGAGTCGGTGAACAGAGGGTCTTTATGCCCCCAAATTTACAAAGATGGTGCCATTCATGTTGATTGAGATTTTTTTTTAAATGAAGTTATAAAGAAGCTCTCCTAGGTACATGACTCGCACATCCACAAGGGGGGGCCACTTCATCCATCCACACCCATAATAACCCGTACAACCCAATCAGAATAAACCCGCACAACCACAACCAGAATAACCTGCACAAAACCCCAACAAATTGCACACCACAACAACCGCACAGCCACAACCACAACCGCCAAAAAAATGCAGACACTTGTTTTATGTATAAAAACCATGTTCAAGACTTCCCCAAGCTGCACCTTCTAGGAAAATTCCAATACTGTCATTGAATATATTATAGAAAAAATATAAAAAAAATTTTTTTTTTTGTTATTTTTGTGAAACAAAATTTTGTAAAAAATTAAAAATGTTTGTTGTTTTTGTTTGCAACGGTGTATATATTGTACAGTGGACCCCCGTTTTAAAGCATCGGGGAAATCGTAATTTTTGCAGATCGTAACTTTTTTTGTCAAAACATTGACTCTAGAATCGCGTTTTTCGCAAATAATATTTGTCTCAGATGCGTACAAGCGGCCCCACCCCCACACCCTTCACATCAGGTGCCCTTGTTTTATCCAGCGAGTACAATCCACGATTCATACGATATTTTCGTAATATTCCATTCGTTTTTTTTGTGCTTTCAACTGCAAATAACCACCGGGGGTCAAAACTCTTGCGCCAGCCCTTGGTAAAAAAGGGTACAAACATGACAGAAATTTAAGAAAGAACTTGTAGCAAAGTACCAAAATGGGGGAGGAAAAAAGGGGGGGGAGAATTTGCCGCCTTCTGATTCTAGATTTACAACTAAAAGCAGGATAAGTCGATAAAGGCTTTGCACCACCCAATAAATGTAGATTAAAATGTAGCAAAAAGTTAAGAATTTAAACGATAGAGAAAAGGGCATCACGAAACAACTCCTTTAATGTTATTGGAGGTATTGGGTTTCTGAAAACCCTTGCCCCCTGCGCCCTTTCCCCCATGTAAAGGTTATGCTTCATGGCCCCTTTTACACCAATATCAAAACCAACACCACTTTGACATACTAAAACATATTTTATTCATTCTAGAAAGTCCCGTTTTTATGTTATAATATTGTTTGTGCCTTAGGAGTCTGTGGGACAGAGAAATTTGTCCTTGGGCAAAGAGGGAATGTAGAGGTATAGTTTTTTACCAAAGCTCTTTTATGGGTGGAAGCATGGGATGAATGTTGCAGCGAGAGAAGGCTGGAGGCGGGAGATGTCAGTTGAGGGGAATGTGTGGTGTAAATATAATGCAGAGAATTCGTATTTGGAAGTTAGGAGGAGGTGCGGGATTACCAAAACTGTTTTCCCGAGGGCTGAGGAAGGGTTGTTGGGGGTGGTTCGGACATGTATAGAGAATGGAGCGAAACAGAATAACTTCAAGAGTGTTTTCAGTCTGTAGTGGAAGGAAGGCGGGGGTGGGGGTCGGCTAGGAAGGGTTGGAGGGGGGGGGTAAAGGAGGTTTTGTGTGCGAGGGGCTTGGACTTCAGCAGGCATGCCGTGAGCGTGTTTGATAGGAGTGAATGGAGAAAAAATGGTTTTTAATACTTGACGTGCTGTTGGAGTGTGAGCAAAGTAACAATTTATGAAGGGGTTCAGGAAACCGGCAGGCCGGACTCGAGTCCTGGAGAGGAAGTACAGTGCCTGCACTCTGAAGGAGGGGGTGTTAATGTTGCAGTTTAAAAACTGTAGTGTAAAGCACCCTTCTGGCAAGACAGTGATGGAGTGAATGATGGTGAAAGTTTTTCTTTTTCGGGCCACCCTGCCTTGGTGGGAATCGGCCAGTGTGATAATAAAAAAAAATAAATAATAAAATAATAATAATAATAATATAATAATATTGTTTATGTCAGATGAATTGAGATAGATAAATAAGCCGTACAGTTGATATTAGTGTCATATTGAAGGACTATCTTGTCCTGTCTCCATCACACTTCCCTGCCGCTGTCACAATTCCTAACATACAAAATGACATATTTTATTCATACACCAACAAGAGTCTTCAATAAAGGTAAGTGTGATGTTATTGTTTTATTCTTCATGTCTCATTGTTTTCTGTGTATGTAAATCTATATTTCATGTAAAAAAATATTTTTTGTTAATACTTTTGGTCTGGAATGTATTAATTGGATTTACATTATTTCTTATGGAAAAAAATGGCTTCGCTAATCGTCAGTTTCGCCTTTAGTCACACTCACTGGAACAGATTAATTATGAAAAACAAGGGTCCACTGTATATTGCACCTTACTTTGGTCTCACTGGCCACATAAGTTACTTGAAAAAAATAAAATATTGGAAATTACAAGAAACCTTCGAATGGGAGTAAAAATAATTTTTCCGGGCGAGCAGCATTCGTCCCGGTTGTCACACGCAGCTCATTTTCTGCCAACTTTACACCTCAATATCTCAGTAAGTACTGATTGCAAAATTTTTTAGGGGGGCTTAAAACAATCAGCAAATTAATCTTAACATTTTGGCAAGAAAAAATAATTTTTTTTTTTTTTTAATATTTTGCGACACACATGGACACTAGGATTTTGGATCACGACAGCCAAAGGGCTAATAACTTTATTACAGCAGTAAGTAACATCAACTGGCAAAACAGGCTAGCAGTCAATCTTGATATTGATGAATGTGTTAATATTTTTCTACAAAAAACCCAAAATCTCTATAACATGCATTGCCCTTTAAAAACTGAGCATATTACAGCAAAAAGACTGAACAACCCCTGGCTTACAAACAACATCCTCAAATCTATTGATAAAAAACATCTATATGAAAAACAGTGCAGAATGGGTCTAATAACTAGTGATCTGCCTAAACGTTACTCGTCAGTACTAACCAACCTAATAAGGAGGTCAAAAGAACTGTATTATGAAAACAGATTAAATGACATAAAAGGAGATTTGAAAAAAAAACTGGAAAAACCTTGTATGAAATTCTAGGATCTAAAAAGATGCTGCAAAACAGAATGATCAACCTAACTAAACCAGATGAACCTCTTTTTCCAGTCAACTGATACTGCCAACAAACTTAATTTCTTCTTCTCGTCCGTAGGAAAAAAAGCTAGCAAGCAAAATCCCAAACTCAAACATTCAACCAAAAGGCTACCTTACTGGCAACTACCCAAATACTCTATTTTTAGCACCAACTAACTACTTAAATCTCGGTCATCATCAAAACACTAAAGAACAAGGCAGGAGTCCTAAATAACTTGCCACCACATATGTATAAAAAAAACTTCTCATGTGTTGTCACCAGTTATTGCAACTCTCTAACAATTCCATTGAATCTTCCAAATTCCCATCCATACTCAAGACTGCAAGGGTTACCCTGATCCTCAAAGGAGGTGGTCCAACTGAATTGAACAACTATAGGCCTGTATCGAACTTGCCCCTATCAAAAAACTTTTAAAAATTTAAACCAAACAAGTTACCCTATTGCATCCCCCAACAAAATAAACCCCTCATTTTGGTTCAGACCGAAAAAAA
>NW_026469601.1:0-12757 GCF_026875155.1 Cherax quadricarinatus
AGTTTGTAAAAATAGGAGAGGAGAGTTATTAAATGGAGAGTTAGAGGTATTGGGAAGATGGAGGGAATATTTTGAGGAATTGTTAAATGTTGATGAAGATAGGGAAGCTGTGATTTCGTGTATAGGGCAAGGAGGAACAACATCTTGTAGGAGTGAGGAAGAGCCAGTTGTGAGTGTGGGGAAGTTCGTGAGGCAGTAGGTAAAATGAAAGGGGGTAAGGCAGCCGGGATTGATGGGATAAAGATAGAAATGTTAAAAGCAGGTGGGGATATAGTTTTGGAGTGGTTGGTGCAATTATTTAATAAATGTATGGAAGAGGGTAAGGTACCTAGGGATTGGCAAGAGCATGCATAGTTCCTTTGTATAAAGGCAAAGGGACAAAAGAGAGTGCAAAAATTATAGGGGGATAAGTCTGTTGAATATACCTGGTAAAGTGTATGTAGAGTTATTATGAAAGAATTAAGAGTAAGACGGAGAATAGGATAGCAGATGAACAAGGAGGCTTTAGGAAAGGTAGGGGGTGTGTGGACCAGGTGTTTACAGTGAAACATATAAGTGAACAGTATTTAGATAAGGCTAAAGAGGTCTTTGTGGCATTTATGGATTTGGAAAAGGCGTATGACAGGGTGGATAGGGGGGCAATGTGGCAGATGTTGCAGGTGTATGGTGTAGGAGGTAGGTTACTGAAAGCAGTGAAGAGTTTTTACGAGGATAGTGAGGCTCAAGTTAGAGTAATGTGGAAAGAGGGAAATTATAAGAGCATAAGAACATAAGAACATAAGAAAGGAGGAACACTGCAGCAGGCCTGCTGGCCCATACTAGGCAGGTCCTTTACAGTTCATCCCACTAACAAACATTTGACCAACCCAGTTTTCAACGCCACCCAAGAAACAAGCTCCGATGTGCAAGTCCCACTCAAATCCAACCTTATTTCCCAGTAAAAGTAGGCCTTAGACAAGGATGTGTGATGTCACCGTGGTTGTTTAATATATTTATAGATGGGGTTGTAAGAGAAGTAAATGCGAGGGTCTTGGCAAGAGGCGTGGAGTTAAAAGATAAAGAATCAAACATAAAGTGGGAGTTGCCACAGTTGCTCTTTGCTGATGACACTGTGCTCTTGGGAGATTCTGAAGAGAAGTTGCAGAGATTGGTGGATGAATTTGGTAGGGTGTGCAAAAGAAGAAAATTGAAAGTGAATACAGGAAAGAGTAAGGTTATGAGGATAACAAAATATTAGGTGATGAAAGATTGGATATCAGATTGGAGGAGAGAGTATGGTGGAGGTGAACGTTTCAGATATTTGGGAGTGGACGTGTCAGCGGATGGGTCTATGAAAGATGAGGTGAATCATAGAATTGATGAGGGGAAAAGGGTGAGTGGTGCACTTAGGAGTCTGTGGAGACAAAGACTTTGTTCTTGGAGGCAAAGAGGGGAATGTATGAGAGTATAGTTTTACCAATGCTCTTATATGGATGTGAAGCATGGGTGATGAATGTTGCAGCGAGGAGAAGGCTGGAGGCAGTGGAGATGTCATGTCTGAGGGCAATGTGTGTGTGAATATAATGCAGAGAATTCGTAGTTTGGAAGTTAGGAGGAGGTGCGGGATTACCAAAACTGTTGTCCAGAGGGCTGAGGAAGGGTTGTTGAGGTGGTTTGGACATGTAGAGAGAATGGAGCGAAACAGAATGACTTCAAGAGTGTATCAGTCTGTAGTGGAAGGAAGGCGGGGTAGGGGTCGGCCTAGGAAAGGTTGGAGGGAGGGGGTAAAGGAGGTTTTGTGTGCGAGGGGCTTGGACTTCCAGCAGGCATGCGTGAGCGTGTTTGATAGGAGTGAACGGAGACAAATGGTTTTTAATACTTGACATGCTGTTGGAGTGTGAGCAAAGTAACATTTATGAAGGGATTCAGGAAACCGGCAGGCCGGACTTGAGTCCTGGAGATGGAAGTACAGTGCCTGCACTCTGAAGGAGGGGTGTTAATGTTGCAGTTTAAAAACTGAGTGTAAAGCACCCTTCTGGCAAGACAGTGATGGAGTGAATGATGGTGAAAGTTTTCTTTTTCGGGCAACCCTGCCTTGGTGGGAATCGGCCAGTGTGATAATAAAAAATAAAAATAATTTCCCCAATTATTACTACGATTATTTATTTTTATCATTACTAAAGTTCGGTTTATGGCTTTTAAACGTTCTCAGTGCTAAACATTAGTTACTAGTCATGCAGCAGTGATGTAACTGGAGTTTACTATCCCAGACCCCCCGCCCTTGGATTTCATGGGGGCGACACACAAGATGCCACCCCGGTTGACACCAACCCTAGCGACGCCTCTGCCCACAAGGTTCCCCCAGGGTTACCTAGCAGTTTAAAAACGTGCTTCAGAGGCCTTACAACGAACCGTGGATACGAGTCTCTGCTCCAGATCCATTGGTGATAACTACTGTGGAAAATACTGTATATATTTTCCAGAAATACAGTAGTTTATATGTAAATAGATGGCTATACTGTATTTAATAATATTTATGTCATAGAAAACGGAGAGTCTGCGTCTGTGCAGGAGAGTCGCCATTGTTAATTTGAATTGGATACAACGTTAGTGTAATGGGAGGGAATTTTCGTGCTCTAGAGGTTAAAATTGGGCTGACACCTCTCAAATACGAGGCGAAATTGTTGGATGTGCATTCTGCATAACTTAAGATATCAGGCGACAGGACAGGACAACTCCAGGAACCTCAGATAAGTCTGTTATGTTATAACTCTGGCCAGTTGTTATTTTCATGTATAGACAGTGAGGTTTTCTGAGTATGATACACATTAATCTCCAGTTAAATTGTGAGTGATTTTTAAGATATTCTCCTTCTGTTATTATTTTATATTAAAACCCATTTATTTTTTTTAATTACATTTCCACAAATTTATTATTTACCACACCCGGGATTGGATATTTCTTTTAACAAAGGGTCCCCGGGAAAACCCCCCTTGGGGTTGCAAGGTTGGGGTTATACGAAACTTTTTTCCGACCTAAGGTTCCCAGTTTCCCAAAATTTTGGGGTAAAACTGAAAAATTTTTAATAATTTTTTTAAATGTTTTTACTTTTATGTAATAATTTTTATTCATACAGATTTTGTAAATTTCCCCATTGTTTTTGAAATTGGGTACAACTTAGTGGGGTGGGGAAATCGGGAAGTTAAAATTTGGGCTACATCCCAATAACGAGGGAAATTGTATGTATTTCTATTTAAGTTTTATCCTGAAGGGGACAAGCCATATGGGGATAGTTAATGTCTGAGGTATAACGGCCTTGTTACAGTATAACAGGAGGTTGAGACATTACACATTTTTATTAAAAGTGTTTTTAAGTTTAAACTTTTCCGAATTTTAATTTGGTAAATATCCTTTTAAATTTTTTCCCCCAAAATTTATATAACTGCATTCCTTTAAACATCTCCTTTTAAAAAGGGGTTTGAACCGGACTAGAAGGGGTAAGAGAATTTCCTTTAAATTTGCAACGTAAATAAATTTCTGTTCAAGATTAAAAAGGGGAACCCTTGGAAGTAACTTACTGTACTGTTGGAAGGCCCAAGGGGGGGAAATGGGATAAAAATAATCAAAACACCTTGGGAAAATTTTGGAAGGAAGGGTTTCCAAATTCACCGAAATTTACCCCTTTAGAAAATTTTAGGAGCTGGGGGGGGATCAAAATTTTGCCCCAAATTAAAAGGAGGCGCCTTTTACATTTTTAAAAACACCATAAAGTTTCAGGGCCCAAATGTTAACAGCCTTTTCCATAAAGCCTTAGGGGAATTCCCAATTTACCCTCTCCTTCAAAGAGGTGGAAATACCCTAAAGTGTCAGACCCTTTTCTGGGTTAAAAGTTCGGGTCGGCCCTTTAAACCCCTAGGGAAGCCACCATCTGGAACCCTTTGGCTGACCGGGCCGCGGGGGAGGAATAATCATAACACACTTGGGAATAACGGAAGGAAGGTCCTTGCACAAAAATTCTAGGAAGTTAAAACTACATCAAAAAGGCCCCCAAAAAAAGTAGGGGATTTAATTTAAGGAAAAAACTAAGTAAATTTAAACCCAACTAAAGCATTGGTTCCAATACCGGGCCCGGTTCCCAAAGAAGGGCCTCCTAATTGCCAATCCCCATATGCCACATAATATTATCACCAAATCCTTCGGAGGTTAAAGGAGGGCCCAGGTTATCTTAATATTCAAAAAATAAGGGTGGAATGTACCGCATCATGTTGAGTTTCGCGGTTTTATGGAAATTTTAAAAACTATATTTAATAAAGCGTCCCCCAAAAATTTTTCCCCCAAATATTAGGTTTTAGGGACTTATTAAAAAAGAACCCCTTAATAATTAAAAGACACTGGTAATGTCCTGGGTTTTTCCCTAGATGGTCCTTAAAATTCCCAAATCCCATTGGGCAACCTTACTTACAAAAAATTACTTTTGGGGGGAAAACAAGGGATTTTTTCAAAAAATAGGGTCTATGACGTTTAACCGTAGTAACCAGGGAACAAAACTGAAAGGGGTTATCTGCAAAGAATCGGGTGCCAAAAACCCCATATTGTTTTGGTTATTTAACGACACCTTCATTAAATTTTGGAAGGCTACTGAGAATGAAGTGCCTGTTTGGGTATCAGGTAAAGACCAAAGCCTTCAATTGGGTAACCTTATTAAATAAAACTAAGAACCCGGCAAAGGGTTTTCGTAGCCCTTATCACTACCGGGGAACAACGGAAACAAACTTCTTGAAACAAAAATCAGATTGAAAAGGGTATTTCTTTATTAAATGCCCAGTGTAAGGGGTGAGAAAAATTTATTTCGTTATTCGGGTAAAAATGGGAACCCTTTGACAGAATGATTGGGAGACTTAGCAAAGGTGTAGAAAAAAAAAGGGTAAAACTGAATTCCTTTACAAAAAAAAGAAAAGGTTAAAAATTCCAAAGCCCAGGGAAATGTTAATCCTTATAAATATATTATAATATGGGGGTCTTTTGGGCAACTGTTAAAAAAAAGGAAAACTGAAAGGTAAGTTATTTAATTCCTCACAAAAGGAGTTCTCCCTAAAAGTATATTTCAGTTTTAAAAATAATTTAGATTTTTCTACTTATGGCATTTGTTAAAAAAGAAACCTAAAGGGTAGACTTTTTCCCCCAAAAATGGGGTTTCTTTTAATAATTAATTTATTATACAAAAATAATTTTTAATTATCATAAAAAAGGGGTTAGGTAACTAATAAAAAAAAGAGTTATTTAACTTTTTAATTTTTAAACTTAAGAAAAATTTATTTTCTAATTTCTAATAATTCAAAAGATTTTTTCTTTTAAGTGTTAGCTAAGATAAAGAAACAATCTTTCCATTCTTTAGTTTACATAAAGGTTTTATGCCTTTTTTAAACCACTGACTGGTGGGTTTCAACAACTGTTCTTCCTTTTCTGTACAATAAAAGGTTTTGTTCCCCCCCTTTGACTTGCAAAAAGTTTCCCTGGGCAATTTTATAAACTTGATTTAATTTCAGTTGTTCTGCTCTATCTTCAACATTCAACATATCCAATTGTTGTAATTCATCCTGGCCTACATGTTCTCTTGGCCACAGGTCCAGGATGAATCTTACCATTTTGTTTGGGTGATTTGCAGTTTATCTTTCACTTTTTTATTTTTTTTGGTCAAGACAGATTTACCATGAAGAACAAGCGTAGTCCATATGACACTGTATAAGGCTTGGACAAAGGGTCGGGCGAGCCTCAGTAGGTAGACACTGTGACTGTCTGTGGAGGAACTTCAATCTGGCATTCACTCTCTTTATACACTGTTCCCTATCAGTTCTCCTGTCATGCATGGGTCAAAGGGGATTTCCAGATATTTTACTGAGGAAATGAAGTGAGGGGTTTCCCCCATTACACCGGACAATAAATTATTTACCACTCTCAGTTTATAATTCCTAGAAAGATTTATGGCTTCCGTTTTCCCGAGGAAGATCTAAACCCTATTAGTAACTATGAAGAATTTTGTCATTAAGACCTGACTATTTGGGACAGTACACCCACCTTCTAGAATTTTGGATATTACATTTTGTTTACTAACAGGCAGTGGCAGCTCGTCCACGGGAGCTGCAGAGCTGCAAACCGCAGATGCTCCTGCCAGACGTAATGACTTCTAAAACCTAACGCTAAAATAATTTGCAACTGACAAATATATTAAGGAAAAATCTATTGTATGTTGTTTTCAATGTATTTTAAAGCAAATTTATATATTTTTTTTTGTTAAAACGATATAAAAAAAATATTAAAAATAGAAGTTTGATGTGGTACGACTTTTATAAGAAATGACTGGCGTTACATCTGGCAGCGAGGAGCTGCATTCGACGAAGTACCCACCCAGTTGTAATCTGTCCGTTAACGTGAGTGTGCGTGTTGTAACGCGTGGCCGATGTTGGTTGCCGCTTAAATTCTTTTCAATGGCGTTACATTTAATTACCATTTGATAAGCGATGGCAGTGGAAACTAGAGTAAACTCAGTTAACATTTTCAGAAACTGTCAAGCTGTTAAAAATTTAAAAAACTCAAATGACAACAGAAAAGCAGAAAGATGTTTTTAAACCTTAAAAAGAATCAAAACTTTTTTGCGCAGTACAATGGCGAATGACAGATTGACTGCTCTAGCAATGATATCGACTGAAAACATGATAACAGAAATGAAAGCTCCTAATGAAAAAATTATAAACCATTTTGCGACATCAAAAAATCGACGCTCGGATTTTATTATCAAGTTGTAACATCACCAGTTGAGCCACTCACCACCAGCAGGACAGTGACCCCCTTTTACGGGTATGTATATGTGAACGCTTATTATTATTAAATTTAGTTTAATTTTTTAAATTATTACTTTAATAACGTTTATTATGCTGTTCTATGCAGTCCCCCTTCCCCCCCCCCCCCGTCTATTTTTTGACGAGCCGCCACTGCTAACGGGCCCTTTATAGTTGTTAACATCATAACTACTATTTTTCTTGAAAACAGGAGTAATTTCTGGCCTCCTTGAACCCCTCGGTCGTATTAGTGGTGGGCAGATTTATTATGTGAGAAATGGTGATTGGCAATTCAGAGGCACCATCTTTTTTGGATTAATATAATCATTTGGGAGCGCTAAACCCTTTAGGATTATACAGCGCCTTTTGGAGGGGGGAGGGGTTGGAAGGCATTCAGGCTCAATCCAGCGAACTGAAGCACAGATTCGTTCCCTAGATAAAAAGCCCCTTACACTATCTTTTAGGGGCTTAGCCAGGATGTTGGCTGGGCCGGTGCTCTTAGTTGATTTTAACTACTTGGTTCTTTTTGCACGAAAATCATGAGATTACTTACTAGTTTACAACTGTTTTGGGTTACCCTTTTATTTGGGATAGTATGTTTTAAACTTAAACCGAATCTGTGCTGAAGGTATTTAATGCAATGGTAATTTACTTACTAGTAATGATGCCACACTTGTGTAGTATGAATTATAACAATTTTGCCGTTTTAGTTGTTTCGTGGCATACCTCGTTATCGATATTTAGTACTGTTAGATCTATCTACGAGTTTATGGCTATACCCCAACAATTTTAGTTGTTGAGGATTGAGACACTTATGCAACATATGGGAATCTTTATTCAGGAAAACGTTTCGCCACACAGTGGCTTCATCAGTCCAATACAAAGTAGAAAGGCATAAGGAGAGGAGGAGTTTGAGGTAATCAGTCCCCCCAGCCTGGAGTCGATGTGTTTAGTCCATCAATCTTGTAGAATGTACAGCTAGGGGGCCCTAGGACGGGCTTGTATACTGTAGTGAGGTGAGGCGAAGCAGGAGGTGGGGGGTCATGTGGTATCATCCACTAGTCGAAGTAGGTCTTCGTCCAAAGGTTGGACAAGTGTTGAAGAATTCTTTGTAACAAGATCCCTGGGGCTTTCAGTGCTTTATGGGGTCTACTTTGTATTTGGATGATGATGAAGCCACTGTGTGGCGAAAGGTTTCTGAATAAAGATTCCCATATGTTGCATAAGTGTCTCAATCCTTAACTTGTCGGTTTTTCAAACCATTCATCACAATTTTAGTTTTTACCAGAGCTTTCTAGGGTTATTCTTGTACTCTTCGATTTTTGAGCAATAGTGTTTGCCTTTGCTCCTTTTATAAGTCTCTGCACTCTGTTCCTGGGTCCAACAGAGCATGTAGGAAAAATGAATTGCAACAAATGGATATAATGAATGTTTTAAGACAGTAAAACAACTAAAGTTAAATTACGTTTATAAAATTGTTCACCCGTGTCCCGAGTATGTTACTGCTGATTTTGTTTAAGGTCAGGAACCAAAACAGTTACCGTACTAAGAGGGAAAGGGGGAACAATTTGATGTACTACAGTCAGTTTACCTGGAGAGAGTTCCGGGGGTCAACGCCCCTGCGGCCCGGTCTGTGGCCAGGCCTCATGGTGGATCAGCACTTGATAAACCAGGCTGTTACTGCTGGGTGCACGCCGTCCAACGTACGAGCCACAGCCCGCTGGTCAGGTTTCCAAATTTAGGTGCTTGTCCAGTCCTGCTTGAAGACAGCCAGGGGTCTATTTGGGAATCCCCTTACGTATTGTGGGAGGCAGTTGAACAGTTCGGGCCCTGACACTTATTGTATTGTCTCATAACGTGTGGTGACACCACTGCTTTTCATTGGGGGGATGTTGCTCGTCTGCCGAAATCTTTTGCTTTCGTTGTGGAGTGATTGTCGTTGCAAGTTCGGTACTAGTCCCTCTAGGATTTTCCAGGTGTATTTTAATCATGTATCCCCCCGCCTGCGTTCCAAGGGGAAGTACAGGTTCAGGAACTTCAATCGCTCCCAGTTTTTTTTATCGATGCGTGCCGTGAAGGTTCTCTAAAATTTTCTAGGTCAGCAATTTCACCTGCCTTAAAAGGTGCCGTTAGTGTTTCAGCAAAATTCCAGCCTAGATAGAACAAGCGACCTGAAGAGTGTCATCATGGGGTTGGCATCCTACTTTTGAAGGTTCTCATTTCCATCCTGTCATTTTTCTACAGATGCGATTGATACAATGTTATGGTCCTTGAAGGTGAGATCCTCCGACATGATCACTCCCAGGTCTTTGACGTTGGTTTTTCGCTTATTTTGTGGCCGGAATTTGTTTTGTACTCTGATGAAGTTTTAATTTCTTCATGTTTTTCCATATCGGAGTAGTTGAAAATTTCTCATCGTTGAACTTCACTTATTTTTTTGCAGCCCATTGAAAGATTTTTGGGTTTATGTCCGCCTGGAGCCTTTTCAGTGTCTGCAATGGAAGACACTGTCATGCAAATTTGGGTGTCATCTGCAGAGGAAGACACGGTGCTGTGGCTGACATCCTTGTCTGTCAGATATGAGGATGAGAAACAAGATGGGAGCGGTACTGTGCCTTGTGGAAACAGCTTTTCACCGTAGCCGCCTCGGACTTTACTCGTTGACTACTACTCTTTGTGTTCTGTTTGTGAGGAAATTGTAGATTCATCTACCAACTTTTCCTGTTATTCCTTTTGCACGCATTTTGTGCGCTATTACGCCATGGTCATACTTGTCGAAGGCTTTTGCAAAGTCTGTGTTATATATTACATCCGCATTCTTTTTTGTCTTCTAGTGCATCTAGGACCTTGTCGTAGTGATTCAGTAGTTGGGACAGACAGGAGCGACCTGCTCTAAACCCATGTTGCCCTGGGCTGTGGGAACTGATGGGGATGTAGATGTGTGGTGATCTTGCTTCTTAGAAAACCCCTTTTAAAGATTTTTATGATATGGGATGTTAGTGCCATCGGTCTGTAGTTCTTTGTTATTGCTTTACTGCCCCCCTTTTTGGAGTGGAGCTATGTCTGTTGTTTTAGTAACTGTGGGACGGGCCCCTGTGTCCATGCTTTTCCCCTTCCCTAGGATGGTAAAAGGTCGTGATAGTTCTTGATGAACACGGAGTTCCACGAGTCTGGCCCTGGGGCAAAGTGCATGGGCATGTCATTTATCGCCGTTCAAAGTCATTTGGCGTCAGGATAACATCAGATAGGCTTGTGTTCACGAAATTCTGTGGCTCTCATAAAATATTCATTTTGATCTTCGACTCTGGTTTTGCGGCTTGCTAAAAACTGAGTCATATTGGGACTTTAGTAGCTCACTCATTTCCTTGCTGTCATCTGGGGTAGGACCCATCTTGTTTAAGTAGGAGCCCATACTGGATGTTGTTCTCGACTTTGATTTGGCTTAAGAAAAAAAATACTTTGGGTTTCTTTCGAATTCATTTTAGGCTTTTAGTCAGAGGCGTCGTAAGGGGGGGGGCACCCCGGGTGACACCCCGGGGGACACCATTTAAGGGGTGACACCATAGAGCCTCTAAAGAAGGTGACATAATGACCAAAACAATGCTGCAGCAACATAAGAGAAAAAAATCTTCGTTTCTATTTTAGCCTATTATAGGATTACATAGTTTCAAATAGTTCTATATAGGGAAAATCGTTTTTATTTTGATGATGTGATTGATGATTTTGCAGGATTTAGGCAAAGAAATGAAATATCAGATTCTTTTAGATGTTACCTGTACTCAAGGTCAAAATTTGGGAAATAGTGTTTTTTTTTTATTTTTCAATTTTTTTTTTCTTGTTGAAGATGATAAATGTAGGACCTGTTGGCTGTACTCAAAGTGGTGTTTGAGTTTATATTTTCTCAATATTAAATACGATTATTTTTTATCATTAATAAAGTTCGATTTATGGCCTTTAAACGTTCTCATTGCTAAACATTAGTCACTGGTCATGCAGCAGTGATGTAATGGGTTTACTACCCCTATCCCCCCGCCCTTGATTTCAGGGGCACCGGGGGTGACACCAAGATGCACCCCAGGTGACACCCCAAAGATTCCGCCCCGGGTGACACCCAAATCTAGCGATGCCTCTGCTTTTTTGTTCTTCCCGCGATTCCTGACTCCCATAAGATTCCTTTAGCTTAAGTTCGACGTTTGCTATTTCTCTGACCAGTGTTGCCCTACGCATTCAGATATATTGGGCCCCCTTTTTAGCCGCTCTGTTATTCTTTTCCGTCGCCTGTAAAGGGAGTGCCCGTCTCTTTCTATTTTACAATTACTCCCCCTTTTTTTAATTAAGGAATAAGCCTTAAGCATACATCGAGTGCCCCCGAGTTAATCTGTTCTAGGCATAAGTTGGGGTCTGTGTTGCTTAGTCTATCTTCCCAGCTTATATCGTTTAGGACTTGGTTTACATGGTCCCACTTTGTTTTTTGTTATTGAAGTTGAATTTGGTGAAGGCTCCCTCGTGACTAATCTCATTTTGTCGGTCTGGGGCTCCGCGCATACATGTCTGAACCTCGATTATGTTGTGATCTGAGTATATTTTTTTGATATGGTGACATTTCGTATCAATCTCATTATTTTGTGAAGATGAGGAATAGTGTATTCTCCAGTCTAGTAGGCTCTATTATTTGCTGGTTTAAGTTGAATTTTGTGCAGAGATTTAAAAGCTCGTGTGTGTGTGTTCTCGTCAGAGCTGCCTCCTGGTGTTATCACTGCAACAACATTTATTTATTTATTTATTTAGAAATTTTAGCATACAAACAGAGGTACAAAAATACAGGTAAGAGCAGCATGCCAAAGCCACTTATATGCATAGCATTACGGGCTGGCTTAAAATTAACTTAAGATTAACTAAGCAATGATGAAATCAGTGATAAGACATTATTGTAAACAGGTTAACTTAAAATCAAATGGTATTACAAAGACAGGTCCTATGGTTGCATGCATTGCTTTTTCATTCGTTGAATGGAGTATTCTGTTAGGTAGTGTATTTAAAAAAAAAAAAAAAGTTAGGTTTAACATTTGTGTGATATAATTGTGATTAACATTTTGGATATACAATTTATATGGTTCAGTTATTTCAGTATTTATTTAGTTTTTAGTGGTAAGTGAACTTTTAGAAGAGACTTGAATTTATAAACAGGGAGTGTTTCTTTTATATTTACGGTAATGAAATTTCCCGATTTTTGGGCCTTTTATGTGCATTGAGTTTTTGCATAGCGTGAGATGGACACGAGGAACATCAAAGAGTGATCTGTGCCTTGTATTATGGTCATGTGTTCTGTTGAGGTTGGCAAAGATGTTTGAGGGAGGGTTAATATCAGAGTTAAGTGTTCTATGTATGTATAAGTGCAATAATAAGTATGGATGTTTTGTATGGTGAGTAGGTTTAGTGTTTTGAATATTTGGTGGAGTGTGCTGCCTGTAGTGAGAATTTGTTATCATTCTAACTGCAGCCTTTTGTTGGGTAATTAGTGGTCGAGGGTGGTTAGTTGTTGTTGAGCCCCATGCACAAATTCCATAGGTGAGATAGGGGTAAATAAGAGAGTGATAAAGGGCCAGGAGGGCTGACTGTGGAACATAGTACCGTATCTTCGATAGTATGCCTACAGTCTTGGAAATTTTCTTAGAAATTTGTTGTATATGTGTATGAAATTTGAGTCTTATCGAGGTGGATTCCTAAGAATTTTCCCTCTGTTAGCTTTGTGATAGGTGATCCGTTTATCGTTATGTTAAGAGGTTCATCTGTAGCTCTGCTCCAAACTGAAAGAATAGGTTTTGTCAATGTTTTGTGTAATTTTTTTAGTCCTCATCCAGGTAGATATTTTCTGTAATCGGTGTTTACGTATTGGCTAGCGTGACTGGGCCGGGGAGAGAAGGCGTAAAATAAAATAAGAT
>NW_026469603.1:0-12684 GCF_026875155.1 Cherax quadricarinatus
ATCCACGGGGGCAACATATCCAAAAATTAAAACATCAGTTTTGCGTGGTTGCGTCACATGGCCTCACTGCCAAGACGAAAAAAGCTTCTTTGAGTATAACAAGATTAGATACCGACTGATATTTTCAATAACCTCTGCAGCCCTCCCCATAAGATCAAAGCTTTTTTTGAATTTTAAATTCCCAAAAAAAACCAAGAAGCTCAGCGTACTTTCTTGGTTCGTAAATTTTTATCCCGGGTTTAATCCCAAAACCTTACTGTCTTACGGGCATCTTACACGATTTCCCAAAAAAAGTCTGTGAAGGCCTCTTGAACTTCCAAACGTACTCCGGAAAAAAATTTTTAATGAGATTAAAATATCTTTTTAAAAGACCCATATTAAGATTCCGATTTTTAAATAAAACATTTTGTTAAGAACTGATCCTCCAATACTGGCTTGGGTGCGGTGCCTACAATACCATGATGGTACTCCCTTTCCCCTGTAGCTTCCAAAGCCAAAAATCCTTCCCGAGAAAGGATACCCACCATAAAAAAGGAATTTTTGGGTTTTGTGGGGGGTATCTCCAAATTTAAAATTTTTATTTGCGGGGGAAAGATTCATTTTAGAAAGGCCCAAAAACCTTTTTAAACCTAGAAACTTTTTAAGGGTAACCAACAGTCTCCTCTTGAGGGGACATTGGGAACAGTTTTTTTAATTTTCCATATTGTGTTATCAATGGTTCATCCAATTATTTCTCTGACGGTTAAGTCGTGACAGTCAGTAGAAGATTTTCTCCTTACCGACTTCCATATGTAGAACTTTTTCCTCGCCTTTTCTTTTTATACTCCTTGACTATAAGTTTTGGGTAGGGGGGAGTGTGGGGAAAAATTCAATGATGGGAGTAGCGGGGGAGTATATAGTAACAATAGTTTCATTGCTGGCTACTTTTAGGTAGGGTAAGTCAAGCTCCCGCATTCCCGCCTTTTTTCCCCCACCCCCAAAATGATAGTTTGACTGCTGGCTGCTTTTTTAAGGTAGGGTCATCGCTCCCCTATCCCCTTCCCTCCTTTTTTGGGCCCCCCCCCCCAAAAAGGGGACGTGTGGGGCCCGGGCCAAAAAGGTAATACTAGACTCACAGCTCCCACACTACTGTAATACATGCCCGCCTTTTATTTAGTGGATTTATTGGTTGAAAGCTTCACTTTTGACCATAATTTAAAATTGTCCTTTTAGTCTTGCTCTAAGTTGACTGTTTTTAATACACCCCATCTTTTTGGTATTTTACTTATCATGGAGAGGGGTTTTTTAAGCAGTGGGTAACCTGTCTATCTTTCCAGCTTGGATGACAGAGAGGGTCACCTGCCAATCAACGAGTAGAACTGATGGAGATGGACTAACGTCCTGAGACTTCCCCTTTTTGGATTTAATTACCTGTGCACCTGTATGAAATTGCAGGACATAACCCCTCATCAATGTAGTGGTAAAGAACCTGCTTTCCTGTCATCGGGATAGAATACTCATGGCTATTCTGTGAAGAACGAGCCGGTGGGTTGTCATCAACACCTGCGACCCCCCCCAACATCATCAGCAACGGCTACAATTTCAACAACACCCAGTGTCACCAACACCAGACACCCAAGTTTTATATTAGTGTTGAATTCAGTTATCATTTATATTTTTCATTTTTCATTTTCTTTAATGTAGGATCAATATTTCATATTTAAGTGTTTTATATTTTATATTTTTGTAAATAATAAAGTGTTTATGTTTGTCAGTTTTTATTCTTTTTCTATACATTAATTTTCCTGAGGAGGAGCCAGCCTTGGTAATACTGTCTGAAGTTATTACAGGGCTGAGTAAGCCTTCACATCCCCTTATTTGTGACTGAGGTAGCAGTCTCTGATGTCATTCCCAAAATGTTCTTTAGTTCTTTAGGCTGTTTCGGATTTTTCAGTTCCTCTTCTAATCTCTGTATCCTAGCCTCTGCTGCTATGACTTGCATCTCCCACTTCCTGTTTTCCATATCTATCCTCTCATCCGTTTTCATGCTAATTCTTCTAGTTTCTTTTCCCATTCATGTTCCCTTTTTTTGAGCTCTGCTGCCCAATCTTTCTTTGCAGTTTCCTCCTCCTGTCCTTTGGTTTTCCTTCCTGCTCTCTGGCAACCAAATGTTTTTATTGTGATTGCCTCAGAGTGGAGGAACTGTGGACAGTGGCTATATGGGAGAGGTGGTGGGGAGGGGGATTTATGGGGAATATGGGGAGTGAGATGAAGGTAGAAGCAAGGGGCAGAATGGGAGAGGGAGAGGGGGGAAGGAGGGAGAGGCAGGGAGGAGGAGGGTGAATGAGAGAAGGGGGGGGATCAGGGGAAGGAGTGAGAGGTTGGTGGCAGAGGGAGGGGGGAGTGTATGTGTGAGTCTGTATATGTGTGTGTGTGTGTGTGTGTGTGTGTGTGTGTGTGTGTGTGTGTGTGTGTGTTGTGTGTGTGTGTGTGTGTGTGTACTCACCTAGTTGAGGTTGCGGGGGTCGAGTCCGAGCTCCTGGCCCCGCCTCTTCACTGATCGCTACTAGGTCACTCTCTCTGAACCGTGAGCTTTATCATACCTCTGCTTAAAGCTATGTATGAATCCTGCCTCCACTACATCGCTTCCCAAACTATTCCACTTACTGACTACTCTGTGGCTGAAGAAATACTTCCTAACATCCCTGTGATTCATCTGTGTCTTCAACTTCCAACTGTGTCTCCTTGTTACTGTGTCCAATCTCTGGAACATCCTGTCTTTGTCCACCTTGTCAATTCCTCTCAGTATTTTGTATGTCGTTATCATGTCCCCCCTATCTCTCTGTCCTCCAGGTATCGTCAGGTTGATTTCCCTAAACCTCTCCTCGTAGGACATACCTCTTAGCTCTGGGACTAGTCTTGTTGCAAACCTTTGCACTTTCTCTAGTTTCTTTACGTGCTTGGCTAGGTGTGGGTTCCAAAAACTGGTGCCGCATACTCCAATATGGGCCTAACGTACACGGTGTACAGGGTCCTGAACGATTCCTTATTAAGATGTCGGAATGCTGTTCTGAGGTTTGCTAGGCACCCATATGCTGCAGCAGTTATTTTGATTGATGTGCGCTTCAGGAGATGTGCCTGATGTTATACTCACCCCAAGACTTTTTCCTTGAGTGAGGTTTGTAGTCTCTGGCCCCTAGACTGTACTCCATCTGCGGTCTTCTTTGCCCTTCCCCAATCTTCATGACTTTGCACTTGGTGGGATTGAACTCCAGGAGCCAATTGCTGGACTAGGTCTGCAGTCTGTCCAGATCCCTTTGTAGTTCTGCCTGGT
Source organism: Cherax quadricarinatus (assembly GCF_026875155.1). Taxonomy (NCBI): domain Eukaryota; kingdom Metazoa; phylum Arthropoda; class Malacostraca; order Decapoda; family Parastacidae; genus Cherax; species Cherax quadricarinatus. The sequence continues at coordinate 3,314 of NW_026469603.1, forward strand.
CTTCGATCGAGTGTGTGTGTGTGTGTGTGTGTGTGTGTGTGTGTGTGTGTGTGTGTGTGTGTGTGTGTGCGTGTGTGTGTGCGTGTGTGTGTGTGTGTGTGTGTGTGTGTGTGTGTGTGTATGTGTGTGTGTGTGTGTGTGTGGAATTATGTGTGGAATTATGTGTGGGTTTATTAAGTGTCTGAAAAGTAGGTGGAATTGTGCATTGGAGTGTTATGTGGAGTCTCACAGGTCCCTCACCTGACCACAACCTACTGTGACCAAACCCGCACCCTCGTGTGACTTGACCCGCATCTACTTACAATGCTGCCCTCTATGCTTTTCCTACCAATTAGGCTTATAGTAACTTACTCGTCTTGTTAAGATAAGATAAGATAAGATTTCGTTCGGATTTTTAACCCCGGAGGGTTAGCCACCCAGGATAACCCAAGAAAGTCAGTGCGTCATCGAGGACTGTCTAACTTATTTCCATTGGGGTCCTTAATCTTGTCCCCCAGGATGCGACCCACACCAGTCGACTAACACCCAGGTACCTATTTGCTGCTAGGTGAACAGGACAACAGGTGTAAGGAAACGTGTCGGAATGTTTCCACCCGCCGGGAATCGAACCCGGGCCCTCCGTGTGTGAAGCGGGAGCTTTAGCCACCAGGCCACCGGGCCACCGTTCCATAGATTACCAACTGTATACATAATACAGTTACAGTGTCAGCGTGCCTCGTTGTGCTCCGGGTTTTTCTGGAGTTTTCACGGTGGCTCTTACGTGCTAGAACTTCAATTTGTGTCATCAATCCTATACGATACATCCCTCTAGCTCCTGGAACCAATCTTGGGTGGAAAACATTATATACTGAGTCAAAAAAGGAGAATTAGTGTGCACTACTAGCAGAGTTTACTGCCAGAGGGGGAATCATAGGCCTGGTCCCGTGTGAAAAAAAAATAATAATATAATCATTGAACTTTGTGTCAGAGGAAAGAAAGTCTCCCTGAAAACATTGAGTATACATAATGTATAGTGTATACTACAGTGGCTCCCTAGTATATTGATGATAATAGGGCTAAAGTGTCATTTGAAAACAGGTGAATTTGTAAATGAAGTGATAAGCCTATAGAGGCAGGTGCCAGAAGTCGCCAGAAACTTACAACAGGTCAGCTGTTTTTAATAATCTTCCTGGCCTGCTAGTGTACTCGCATATAATCTAGTGATACCAGTGAAGAGCAGAATACAGTGTTGTAGTAGCAACTAACCAGTATTATAATGGTACTTAATGGAGTGGAGTGACTTTCATTAGTTTCTTTTTTCTTGAAATACCAGACATATACTGTGAATTTCATATAACCTGTAGTTACCAGCGGTCGCAATATACACAACGAGAAGCAATTATTACTCCAGAAAAAGCGTCCTTCCTCCAAAATTTGCACCAGTCAACTCTAGTGATAATATAGCATTTATTGTGGTGGAGACGGAAAAAAAAAATAGAAAAGCTAGATACAGCGATTGATAAACAAGGGTTGAGGTCGACCGTTCGTCATTGTAGGAGCTGCCAGCAGTCACCGGCTCTTCAACACGCAAGTTATACTTTTGTATTAATCAAATCACATGTTACTCGGGTAGATAATTTCCAGTAGATCCTTCATGTGTTAGCTCAAATCACCGACCAGTATGGTTTAAATAGGTGACCCACTGATCAGATCAGATAGACTGGTCCGAACCCTTGACTGGTCCGAACCCTTGACTGGTCCGAACCCTTGACTGGTCCGAACCCTTGACTGGTCCGAACCCTTGACTGGTCCGAACCCTGGACTGGTTTCAAACGGTTTCGTTGTGCACTACCTAGCAGGTTATTAATAGAATATTCAAGAGGTTGCTAGTAGAATTGCAGTAAATCAACCATTCAAATCATTATGAAGCTGTGTGTAGTCTGTGGTCAGTCAAACAAACGGGCTTCCACATGCATAAATTGTCATTTTTGTGGAAATTGGTGTCACGCCCTTGTGCAGATAATCCAAGAACTAGCTACAAGCAGTATTAAAACAGGGAAGTGTTTTTGGGTATGCCCAAATGAGATAAATCTGTGGACTAAAATCACAAGGGTATTAAAAGAGAGGTCAACATCAAACCTGCTTTCATAGAAAACCTGGAAGCTTTCTACAACAGATGGGAACATAAAAAGTCTGGGCTGAATGGTACTGCCCTTGATACTGGCCATGTAGTCAGAAACTGTAAGGCTGGAGATGATGTCCTGGTAGTCAGTAAATGGGGGGCTGATAGTGCTGTCCTGGGAGACAGTAATGGTGAAGCTTGGAGGTGCTGTCCTGGGAGACAGTAGTGGTGAAGCTGGAGGTGCTGTCCTGGGAGACAGTAATGGTGAAGCTGGAGATGCTGTCCTGGGAGACAGTAATGGGGAAGCTGGAGATGGCTGTCCTGGGAGACAGTAATGGTGAAGCTGGAGATTTTGTCCAGGTAGTCGGGAATTATACGCAGGAAGGAATACATATAAATGACCTCATAGGGGACAGGAGCCATAGTAGGGAAACAAGTGTAGTCAAAGATAAGATAAAACCAATATTGCAAACTAGAAATACCGCAGGAAATAGCAAATAAGAGGACTCCACTAGCAATAGTGAGGATATATTACCAAAAACAACTGGTGGGAGCTCCATTGTTGGTGCTAGGGAGGATAGAATTAAGACAGGGAAACATGCACCAACAGGGAATACAGTCACAGAAACCCAAGGCAAACGGAAACCAAGCCTGTGCACATACTATGCACTCGGTATCTGCTGGCATGGGAAATCTGGAAAAACAGATGGGACGTGCAACTATGACCACCCTAGAAAATGCCATGCCCATATGACAACGGGAAAATGCAAACTCCCTTCCTGTAAGCTTTTTCACCCTGAACTGTGTACCTCTTCAGTACAGGAAAGACTGTGCTATAACTTAAATTGCCAGGCATAACATCTAAAGGGGACAAAAAGATACAAAACATCCAGGCCATGGGAATACCTGGGTAGCCACATCCACTCAAGAGGGAGAGGTTTTTTAGTGCCAGGAAGGAAAAAAAACTGGCAGGAAATGGCAGAAATCGTACACCAAATCCAGTCATTCCTGGAGTGGAACCACAGTCGATGACCTCCACTCCAAACCAACAGATACAGATTCTAATGCCGGAAAAAAAATCCCCCCCCCAGTACCAACAATACCACCAGTCCGATAACATTCTTCTTTGCAAATATACAGGGTCTAAAGCCAGCAACAAACAACAAAATACCTTTCATCCGTGGACTGCTTGCAGAGGCAAAGGCAATGTTCGCGGCTTTCACTGAGACCCACATAAAGGATCACTTGGACAACGAAATATGGATCCCAGGTTACAACCTATACAGATGTGACAGAGTGAACAGGCAAAAGGGGGAAGGGGTTGGCCTGTACATTGCAGAGTCACTTGTTTGCACAGAACTGCTAAATGCCTCAAATGATGTAGTGGAAGTTTTAGCAGTAAAGGTCGAGAACCAAAACCTAGTCATTGTGGTAGTCTACAAGCCTCCGGATGCAACATCCCAGCAATTCCAGGAACAGCTGTTAAAAAATTGACCACTGTCTGGAAACCTTCCAGCTCCTGCACCCAACATCTTGCTCCTGGGGGATTTCAACTTAAGGCACCTAAAATGGAGGAATATAGCAAATAATATTGTTGCAGTAATAACAACAGGAGGCAGCTCTGATGAAAACTCACACTCACACGAGCTTTTAAATCTCTGCACAAAATTCAATTTAAACCAGCAAATAATAGAGCCTACTAGACTGGAGAATACACTAGACCTCATCTTCACTAACAATGATGATCTGATAAGAAATGTCACCATATCAAAAACAATATACTCAGATCACAACATAATTGAGGTTCAGTCATGTATGCGTGGACCCCAGACCGACATAATGAAATTAGTCACGAGGGAGCATTCACCAAATTCAACTTCAATATCAAAAACATAAAGTGGGAACCAAGTAAACCAAGTCCTAACCGATATAAGCTGGAAGATACACTAAGCAACACAGACCCCAACTTATGCCTAGAACAGATTAACTCGGTGGCACTCGATGTATGCACAAGGCTTATTCCTCTAAGAAAAAGGAGGAGTAGACGTAAAACAGAAAGAGACAGGCGCTCCCTTTACAGGCGACGGAAAAGAATAACAGAGCGGCTAAAAGAGGTCATATATCTGAAATGCGTAGGGAGACACTGGTCAGAGAAATAGCAAGCATCGAACTTAAGCTAAAAGAATCCTTTAGGAGTCAGAAATCGCAGGAAGAACTAAAAGCCATAAATGAAATCGAAGAAACCCAAAGTATTTCTTCTCCTATGCCAAATCAAAATCGAGAACAACGTCCAGTATTGGGCCCCTACTTAAACAAGATGGGTCCTACACAGATGACAGCAAGGAAATGAGTGAGCTACTCAAGTCCCAATATGACTCAGTTTTTAGCAAAGCCGCTAACCAGACTGAGAGTCGAAGATCAAAATGAATTTTTTATGAGAGAGCCACAAAATTTGATGAACACAAGCCTATCCGATGTTATCCTGACGCCAAATGACTTCGAACAGGCGATAAATGACATGCCCATGCACTCTGCCCCAGGGCCAGACTCATGGAACTCTGTGTTCATCAAGAACTGCAAGAAGCCCTATCACGAGCCTTTTCCATCCTATGGAGAGGGAGCATGGACACGGGGGTCGTCCACAGTTACTAAAAACAACAGACATAGCCCCACATCCACAAAGGGGGCAGTAAAGCAACAGCAAAGAACGACAGACCAATAGCACTAATATCCCATATCATAAAAATCTTTGAAAGGGTCCTAAGAAGCAGATCACCACCCATCTAGAAACCCATCAGTTACACAACCCAGGGCAACATGGGTTTAGAACAGGTCGCTCCTGTCTGTCTCAACTATTGGATCACTTCGACAAGGTCCTAAATGCACTAGAAGACAAAAAGAATGCAGATGTAATATATACAGACTTTGCAAAAGCCTTCGACAAGTGTGACCATGGCGTAATAGCGCACAAAATGCGTGCTAAAGGAAATAACAGGAAAAGTCGGTCGATGGATCTATAATTTCCTCACTAACAGAACACAGAGAGTAGTCGTCAACAGAGTAAAGTCCGAGGCAGCTACGGTGAAAAGCTCTGTTCCCACAAGGCACAGTACTCGCTCCATCTTGTTCCTCATCCTCATATCCGACATAGACAAGGATGTCAGCCACAGCACCGTGTCTTCCTTTGCAGATGACACCCGAATCTGCATGACAGTGTCTTCCATTGCGAGACACTGCAAAGCTCCAGGCGGACATCAACCAAATCTTTCAGTGGGCTGCAGAAAACAATATGAAGTTCAACGATGAGAAATTTCAATTACTCAGATATGGTAAACATGAGGAAATTAAATCTTCATCAGAGTACAAAACAAATTCTGGCCACAAAATAGAGCGAAACACCAACGTCAAAGACCTGGGAGTGATCATGTCGGAGGATACTCACCTTCAAGGACCATAACATTGTATCAATCGCATCTGCTAGAAAAATGACAGGATGGATAATGAGAACCTTCAAAACTAGGGAGGCCAAGCCCATGATGACACTCTTCAGGTCACTTGTTCTATCTAGGCTGGAATATTGCTGCACACTAACAGCACCTTTCAAGGCAGGTGAAATTGCCGACCTAGAAAATGTACAGAGAACTTTCACGGCACGCATAACGGAGATAAAACACCTCAATTATTGGGAGCGCTTGAGGTTCCTAAACCTGTATTCCCTGAAAGCAGGAGGGAGAGATACATGATTATATACACCTGGAAAATCCTAGAGGGACTAGTACCGAACTTGCACACGAAAATCACTCACTACGAAAGCAAAAGACTTGGCAGACGATGCACCATCCCCCCAATGAAAAGCAGGGGTGTCACTAGCACGTTAAGAGACCATACAATAAGTGTCAGGGGCCCGAGACTGTTCAACTGCCTCCCAGCACACATAAGGGGGATTACCAACAGACCCCTGGCAGTCTTCAAGCTGGCACTGGACAAGCACCTAAAGTCAGTTCCGGATCAGCCGGGCTGTGGCTCGTACGTTGGTTTGCGTGCAGCCAGCAGCAACAGCCTGGTAGATCAGGCTCTGATCCACCAGGAGGCCTGGTCACAGACCGGGCCGCGGGGGCGTTGACCCCCGGAACTCTCTCCAGGTAAACTCCAGGTAAACTCCAGTACTTGAGTGCCTATTCTTTATCGTGCTAGAGAGTTGGACCGTTCACAATCAGCTTGGGCGGTTAATTGGAACCTGAAACCCCACAGCCAAACAGCCACGCATAGGTGATTACAGTACTTGCAATGCAGCTGAAGCAGCCTGTAGATTGTCCAGCTCGATGTGACGTCCTGGCGTAGATCCACCTCAATTTCTTCTCGTTATATAATGTACCCTATTCACTGTATTTCTTTCACTGATCACACGATTGTTTAACTTTATTGTCTTTCTTGGGTGACATGTGTGTGTGTGTGTGTGTGTACTCACCTAATTGTACTCACCTAATTGTGGTTGCAGGGGTCGAGACTCAGCTCCTGGCCCCGCCTCTTCACTGATCGCTACTGGGTCCTCTCTCTCTCTGCTTCCTGAGTTTTGTCATACCTCTTCTTAAAACTATGTATGGTTCCTGCCTCTACTACTTCACTTGCTAGGCTATTCCACTTGCTGATAACTCTATGACTGAAGAAATACTTCCTAACGTCCCTATGACTCGTCTGAGTCTTCAGCTTCCAGTTGTGACCCCTTGTCCCTGTGTCCCCTCTCTGGAACATCCTATCTCTGCCCACCTTGTCTATTCCCCGCAGTATCTTGTATGTCGTTATCATGTCTCCCCTGATCCTTCTGTCCTCCAGTGTCGTCAGTCCGATTTCCCTTAACCTTTCCTCGTACGACATTCCTTGAGCTCTGGGACTAGCCTTGTTGCAAACCTTTGTACTTTCTCTAACTTCTTGACGTGCTTGACCAGGTGTGGGTTCCAGACTGGTGCTGCATACTCCAGTATGGGCCTAACATACACAGTGTACAGTGTCTTGAACGATTCCTTATTAAGGTATCGGAACGCTATTCTCAGGTTTGCCATGCGCCCGTATGCTGCAGCAGTTATTTGGTTGATGTTGTGCCTCCGGTGATGTGCTCGGTGTTTATGGTCACCCCAAGGTCTTTCTCTCTGTGTGAGGGCTGTAGTCTTTGTCCACCTAGCCTATACTCTTGTCTGCGGTCTTCTTTGCCCCTCCCCAATCTTCATGACTTTGCATTTGGCTGGATTGAATTCGAGAAGCCAGTTACTGGACCACATGTCCAGCCTGTCCAGGTCTCTTTGCAGTCCTGCCTCATCCTCGTCCAATTTAATTCTTCTCATCAAACTTCACATCATCTGCGAACAGGGACACTTCAGAGTCTATTCCTTCCATCATGTCGTTCACATATATCAAAAATAGCACTGGTCCTAGAACTGACCCCTGTGGGACCCCGCTCGTAACAGGCGCCCACTGTGATACCTCTTCACGTACCATGACTCGTTGCTGCCTCCCTGTCAGGTATTCCCTTATCCATTGCAGTGCCCTCCCTTTTACATGCGCCTGATCCTCCAGCTTCTGCACTAATCTCTTGTGGGGAACTGTGTCAAAGGCCTTCCTGCAGTCTAGGAAAACGCGATCTACCCACCCCTCTCTCTCGTGTCTTACTTCTGTTACCTTGTCATAAAACTCCAGGAGGTTTGTGATACAAGATTTGCCTTCCATGAACCCATGCTGGTTTTCATTTATAATCTTGTTCCTTTCCAGGTGTTTGATCACTCTCCTCCTGATAATCTTCTCCATGACTTTGCACACAATACATGTCAGAGACACAGGTCTGTAGTTTAGTGCCTCGTTTCTGTTTCCTTTCTTAAATATGGGGACTACATTAGCTGTCTTCCATTTCTCAGGTAGTTGCCCAGTTTCAAGGGCTGTGTTGAAGATTGTGGTTAGAGGCATACTCATTCCTGGCTCTGCGACTGATCTCCCTATTTTCGTGTGTTCTCTGCCTTCTGTACGTTTTCCATTCTTTATTGCACTTTGTTTTTGCCTCCTTACACCGTCGGGTAAACCAGGGGCTCGTTCCGGTCTTCCCATTGTTACTGTTGCCCTTGGGAATAATCTTTTCCACTGCCTCCTTGCATTTTGTTGTTACATATTCCATCATTTCATTTACTGGCTTTCCTGCCAGTTCTCTGTCCCACTGGACCTCCCGCAGGAAGTTCTTCAACTCTATGTAGTCCCCTCTTTTATAGTCAGGCTTTTCCCATTCAACTCCTGTTATTCTCTCCACTCGCAGCTCTACTATGTATTCAAAGCACAGAACCACGTGGTCGCTAGCTCCTAGGGGACTCTCATACTTGATGTCCTCAATGTCTGAGCTGCCCAGGGTGAACACAAGGTCCAATCTTGCTGGTTCATCCTCCCCTCTCACTCTGGTAGTGTCCTTAACATGTTGGTGCATGAGGTTTTCCAGCACCACGTCCAACATCCTGGCTCTCCATGTTTCGGGACCCCCATGTGGCTCCAGGTTTTCCCAGTCGATCTCCCTGTGGTTGAAATCCCCCATAACCAGCAACTTTGCTCTGTTGGAATGAGCTCTTCTTCTCAGTAGTAGTAACCAGTTACCAGTACCCAGTGTACCGTGGACTCAACGACCAACCGTCTCTCTGAGTCACTGTCTATTCATATTGCGCTGACCTGGCATTATTCAAAGACCCTCTATGGGTACGTGGGCGGCCAGTCAGTCAGTTGACAAGAGTGAGCGAGGAGACAAGGTAACGGCTGTCAGGGCTCTCTCTACATATCTGTAATTATACGTAATAACAGCCTACGTGAGTATTTCTTACCTAATCCACGTGTCGAACTCCCACATGATAAATGGTGACAGCGGTGTGGAGCGTGGATTTACGTTTTTAAGGGTAATTCAAGAAGTTAGAAGGCTGTTTGTGAGTAGCGGCAGGGTCAAAGGTGAAGCACCCACCACCAGCCACTACCCTCACTCACCACCTCCAGCCTGCAAGCCTGTTGCAGCCGTTTCAAGCTTCCTGGCTTAGTTCGTGTGCTAATTGCTTCAATCTCCGAGGGGTTGACCCGGATTTTGCAATTAAGCCAGTCAGTAAGCCAGACTGTGGAAGTGAACGCCAGTCAGCCTATCATCCAGCCTGTCTCCTGTCATCCAACTGCTCCTCCGTGCTTTGTGCATCGTTACACGTCTTCCAGCAGCCATTCTCGTGGGGTAAGCCGTCAGCCAACCCCGCTTCTAACCCAGCTG
>NW_026469604.1:0-12064 GCF_026875155.1 Cherax quadricarinatus
CTCAAAAAAACCCTTTACTGCCCTTTTGAAAATACTTTAATAACCCCCCCTCCTTTTAATTCTAAAAACTATGGATTCTCTGCATTATTTCACACCACACATTCCCCTTTGGGGACTTGACCCTCCGTGCCTCCACCCTTCTCCTTATTGCAACATTCCCCACCCTGCTTCACACCCAGAAATTGCGGTACCATTTTCCTCATACTTTCCGCTTTGTTTCCGGGGAAACTTTTGTCTTACAGTCTCATGCCCCATCACCTTTTTTCCCACTCAGTTCTATGAGTTAACTCGTCTTTCATAGACTCATCCTACGATTCACTCCCAAATATCAAATATCAAAATATATTCCTTCCCCCAACTCCCCCCCAATCTTATATCCAGTCTTTCTTTACCTATTTTTTTGTTATCCTATCCCCTTTGCTTTTTCTTACGTTCAATTTCAATTTTCCCTTTCTTTTTCACCCCTTTCGGACTCTTTCACCACCTCTGCAACTTATTTCAAAATCTTGAAAAAGCCGTGTCTCAGAAAAAAGCAACTGCGACGCTCCCACATTTTTTAGTTTCTTCCTTTTAACCCCACCCCTCTTCCCAACACCCGAGCTTCATTTTCTCTTCAACCCATCTTAAAAATTTTAAACAACCTGGAGACTCCAATCCTTGTCAATTTACTTTCACTGGGAAATAATCTCCCTTCTCCAAAACCCCAACCTAGCCCACTATCCTCGTAAAAACTTTCCCTTGCTTTCGTAACCTACCTCCTATTCCTACTTTGCAACTTTGCTACATGCCCCCTATCTACTCTTCTACCCCTTTTAAAATCCTAAATTTAGAAAAAGCCCTTCACCATACTAAATACTGACCCTATATTATCACAAAAAACAGGGTCTGAACACCCCCTCCCCCTAGCACACACACACACCGACCACAACCACACCACACACACACCCCACACACACACACAAACACCCACAAATAATAGTTGTGTGTCAAATCGAGGTTTTTATTCGTTGTAGTTTTATAAATTTATGACATTTTTTTCCTTATTGCACTTCCCCGGGCCTTTTGCTACACTCAGCACAAGCATCTACATACATGCAGCATAGCAGCAGCAACAACCTGCAGCAGTGCGCAGCAGAAACCAACATACACTGCAGGGGTAGCAGCACACAAAACTTTGCAGCAGCAGCAGCAGCAACATACACTGCAGGGGTAAGCAGCAGCAACAACATTGCAGCGGTACAGCAGCAGCAACATCACTGCAGCGGTACACAGCACAACATACAGTGCGCGTAGCACAGCAACATACACTGCAGAGTAGCACAGCAACATACACTGCAGCATACGCAGCAACATACACTGCAGCAGTAAAGCAGCAACATACACTCAGCGAGCACAGCAACAAACACTCGCAGTAGCACCCAAAACATACACTGCACGGAAAGCGCACAGCAACATAAGTGCAGCAGTAGCAGCAGCAACTACAGGGGCCAGACAGCAGCAACAAAAACCGCAGCAGTGCGCAGCAACATACATTGCAGCAGTAGCAGCGCAAATACACTGCACAGTAGCAGCGCAACATACCTGCAGCATAGCAGCAGCAACATACCTGCAGCAGTAGCACAAAACAACACTCACAGAACGCAGCAACATACACGCGCAGTCCCCAAGCAACTACACTGCACATAGCACCAAAACAAACACTGCAGCGGGAGCAGCACCATACACCAGCATACAGCAAAAACATACACTGCAGCAGAGCAGCAGCAACATACACTGCAGCAGTAGCACAGCAACATACCTGCAGCAGTAGCACCAACTACACGCAGCAGTAGCCAGCAACTACACTGCGCAGTAGCAGCCAACATACACTGCACTCTCAACTGCATAAAAACTACATTCAAAATGATTTGGGTTAGAGCAACAAAAGTAATGTGAATTTTATTTTCCCAAAAGAGCATTTGCGCTGACGTTCTAAAACTTGGGGCCCCCCACGCCTTAAATATCCCCACTGGCTTAGGATGTCCACCTTTGGGCTTTAGATTCCACCCTGGCTTGGGTGTCCCCCACGGGTTTTGGGAGCCCACCACTGGTTTTGATGAAACCGCTGGTTTATTACACTTCTCCATTTTTTAAAATTTAAATTCCTACATTACCTCCCTTCATACCATCAATAATTTTCCAATATGTATTGTTTTCCCCTTTTTCGTTTTCTAAAATTCCTTTGTAAAACTACATGGCTTTATTTCTTGATTTTGCATTTTAAAGGTTCTCCACTCTTTCCATTCCCTCTCTTCGTTCCTTTCAACTTGTTCAATTGATCCGGGCATGGGAATTACTATACATATGAGTAAAAAAAACACAATGAATCTTCAAGACTTGGGGGGAAAAAGTTTCGACACAAGTGTCTTCAGCCCAGGTTTTTGAAAAAAAATTTCAATGTGTAAGTGTCTTAACACCCCCACTGCGGTTTACCATTTTTCCCATCAACCAGTTTTCATGCTGGCTGCTCGGGGGTTTAAAATTTTTGATGTTTTACCGCAAAATCGGGGTTTTTGGAGAGAGTTCCGGGAGTCAACGCCCCCGGGGCCCGGTCTGTGACCAGCCCCTTAGGCAGTGTCCCGGATGCGACCCACACCGCACTAACCCCAGTACCCTTTTTAAATGGGGGGCATAGAAACAGGTGGAAAAAAACACTCCAATTTTCTACTCGGCTGGAATCAAACCCCGGGCCCTCACCTGTAAACGAGAGCGTTAACCCCCGGGCCACCGGCCCCTTTTTATTGTTTTTTTTATCCCCGGGGACCTATTAGGGACCTGATCCCGTTGGTGAAGATTGAAAAATGGTATAACACACATGCCACTTAATCTCAATAGGTTAATATTCTCTGACTGTTTTTTGACGAAAATTCTTCTGCCAAATTAACTCATTTAGTATTTTAAAAAAGATTCAAGTTCTTAAAGCAATTAGTACGTCTTGTCTTATAGAAATTCAGTTACCAAATTCAATTTTAAAAATTCCCTCCCTTGGTCAGGATTTTTTTCCCAAAAAACCCCAAATTTTCTCTGGAAACTAAATTTAATCACGAATCTGTGGTTTAGGTTATTACACTGACAGGTGTTTTTTGGATTGGCCGAATCATTCAAGCTACCACGTCTTAATGATTTTTGTTTTTTTTTTCCCAATTTCCGGATTATTTGTAAATCCCAAATAGTTACGGATTAACCCCTGACTATTTTTTAGGGTTTAAACCCCTAACTTTGTTGGGTTTAAAAAAATCCCTGGTAGTTAGTAAATAGGTGAACATGGCCCTAATAATGCTGGCAGCCAATAGTCTTCATAAAAACCCAAATGATCCGGGCATTAAATGGTTAAATGCTGAAACCTGTAAATCCTGGCAGCAATAGCCCAAAGGGAAAAAGTAATTAAAGGGAAGTAGATAGGCCTTCATCCAAGAAAAAAAATAATCCAACCTGTGCCCCTTTTGAAAAGTATTCCTTTAAATTTAAAAGCCGCCTTTTGACTGCCTTTGGGGTCTGATGGGGTTAAAAACAGCCCTCCCATCTGTATTACAGCTCAACCTTCTTCCGGCTTGTGTCTTCTCTGCGCTTATTGAACCTCTACCTTCAAAAATGCTTCAGAAAACTCTGAAGCCCGATTAGTGGGGAGGTATAATTCCCCGGTATTTGATAAATGAAATTCAACATGGAAAACACCCGCACCCACACGCACAACCACACCACACACACACACACCACCCACACCACACACACACAACACACACAAAACCTAACGTTTTTCGTTTTTATGGAAAGGCGTTTTTCCAAGAAATATTACATTTTGTGTGCTTTGTACCTTCACGCACTCAAAATTTGCCCATTAGGTAAACACAATACCCGCCCCCCGGGGGTACCCCCCACACCCCCACCCGGGGGACCTCCCACACCCGCCACCCGGGGATCCCACACCCCCACCCAGGTACCCCCCACCCCGTCCCCCCCGGGTACCTCCCACACCCTCCCCCCGGGGGCCCTCCCACCCCGTCCACCCGGGGTACCTCCCACACCCGTCCCCCCGGGACCTCCACACCGTCCCCCAGGGTACCCCCACACCCCCCCACCCAGGGTCCCTCCCCCCCCCCCGTCCCCCCCGGGGTTCCCCCCCACACCCGCCCACCCAGGGTACCTCCCACACCCGTCCACCCGGGTACCCCCCACACCGGTCCACCCAGGTCTCCCACACCCCCCACCCAGGGTACCTCCCCACCCCGTCCCCCCGGGTACTCCCACCCCCTCCACCCAGGGTACCTCCCACCCCCGTCCACCCAGGACCCCCACCCCGGCCCACCCGGGTACCTCCCACCCCCCGTCCACCCAGGGTCCCTCCCCCCCCCCCGTCCCCCGGGTACTTCCCAACCCTGTCTACTAACACCCGGAATAATACCCGGTAAATTTTAACAACTTTGGGGATGCTTATGTTGGATCGTGATCTTTTTTTAGTTCGCTATGGGCGAACATCTAGTAAAACACCAATACTATTTATTGATTTTTATTACCCGGGACCCATTTTGGGACCCGATTAACGTTTTTTTTAAGATTGGGAAAAGGATTTTCAACAGGGGCCACTTAAATTTATTCACTAACACCGTACAGGGGTCCCCCTTCCATTACTTCTGATTGGGGCTCTAATTGCTAATTAGAAAAAAATTTTTTTGTTATTTTCTTCTAATCCGTTCAGAATTAAAGACAAAGTAATACATGAAGGTTAGCATATCCTCAGGAATAAAAATGAGAGCGTGGCTTCATGATATACATAAGGGGGGTGCATTATCATGTGTATAAAGAGAAGGGGATGTAAAATCTTTTGTATATACACTGAGAGTTGTACATTTCATATATACCCAGTAGTGTATTCTCAGGTATGTGCACCGAAAAGTGTGGTCCCCTAATGCAAAACAATTGAAGGGTCAGTCACTTAATACACTGTTAGGTTTTAAATTTTAAACCCCCATCTTTTTAAAAAAGACATTTCTAAATAGAGGACGGTTTTCATAAGCCCATTCCGTTAGAACGCTTTAAAAACCCAAAAAAACCCTTTAGTTTTTAAAATTTTTATTATGCACCCCATACCAATCCCCGTGGGCGGTAGTCAAAAGATTTCAGACTATATAAAGGGGCCAGGGGCTGGACCCCAAAAATTATAGTGGGAACTTAGAAGGGAATAACTCCCCGGTAGATTTGGTAACAAACCAAACAGCAAAGGGAAATACTGAGCTGATCTTTGTCCTGATTGTTCACACAAAAAAAATATTTTTTTATCATTTGAAAACAAAAGCAAATAATTTTGTAGGGCGGCAGCAACTTGTGTGACATCAAGGGGCGTCATTCATGTTATTTTGTAGTGCGATATCAAGTCTGTTAAAATTAAAATGACAAGTCCCAAAAAAATGCAACTTTCGTGTTTTCAAAATTTTTTAGAAACATTTTTATTACCATAAATTCGACGATTGCAGTGGATGTAGATGGAAGTTTCTGATAGTTGCCATGATGGGGGTATTGTTTGCACAATAGAAGAAATTTCCCGCGTTGGTCTTTTCCCAAAATAAATCAATGAGCGTTGGTAAGTGATAACTTTCCCCGTTTTGGTCCACCTCGAAAATAAACTAATCATTTAAGGGCAAACGTGGCTCTTCACTCGAGTATGTATAAATGGCTGAAATTTTAAAAAAATTAGGTTAAGTGTATTTTTAAATTTTGTAGTGAAAAGAATATTAACCGAGGGTATAAAAATAAATATAATAAAAATATAAAATTTTTATATATATAAATTTAATTTTATTATATATATATTATATTTAAAAATATATATCGGAAAATAACAGAGGTATTATCTTTTAATAACGAACACCCAAAAATGTGTTCTCTTTAATTGTCCCCCAGGAATATTTATTAATGGTGCAGGAGGAGTGAACATTGACGTTTTCTCTCTAATGATGGGATGAACCTTATCAAAAATGGGAAACTTTATTTTAGGAAACGTTTTGCCAACTTTGGGTTCACAGCCCCTACAAATAGAAAGGCTAAGGAGGGGAGGAGTTTTAGGGAACAGTCCCTCACCGGGCGAGTTTCATCCTCAATCTTGTAAATGGGTCTTTTCCCTTCACAAGATTTAGGACTGAACACATGACCCAGGCTGAGGGACTGATTACCTCAAACCTCCCTCCTTACTTTACTTGTTTGGGGATGAAGCCACTGTGTCAAACGTTTTGAATAAAAATTCCCATATGTTGCTAATGCTCAACTTCAAATTTCGCTTTTTTAAACCTTATCACACAAAGGGCAGTTAGATTTCTTTTTAGCTAAAAAATTTGTGACAATTTTTTAATCCTACTGAATTAATGTTAACAATTTCGTAGTCTTTTTTTACATGTGTTCTTCAAACCCATGTTCTCTGGAGGGGGGCATTCAGGGGAAACACAGAGGTGAATGACCGAGATGTGAAAGGTTTGAGGCATGACAATTCAGGTGAAATACTCGAACATGGGGACAGAGACAGGGGAATTAAAGGGAAACTGAGGGGATCGTCCCTGGGTCTTGGGGGGTTTGGGTGCAGGAAATTATTTGCCTCTTTGCATTCGCTTCCACAAAGCTAATTTACACAATTTGTTACTCGGGGTTAACGAAAGCTTTTTTTTTTTTTTTTTTTAAATATAGGGTGATATATAGGGTAGTGTTGAAGGGGAAGAAGCTAATAAGTTACAAACCATGAGTGACGTGATGTAGAGATAATTGGGCATCAGAGGGGAATATGGGGGCTTACCCCGTCTCCCGCGGGTAAACTTTCTCTCCTTATGGACGCACTGAAAACGTGTAAACACCAGTTTGAACGCTTGAACTTCAAATATATGAGAGATCAACGAGTTTAAAAAAATTTGTTGCGACGAAAGAAAAAAAAAATGTGTAATAACCCTTTTCAATACTCAAAAATAACTCCTAGACAAAAACACAGAAAAAAAATTGTGGGGGGCCTCTTTAGCAGTTTCTATCCCATGTGGGTTTTAGTGGCTTTTTAAATGTTTTTGCTTTAAATGGAAAGAAAAACCAAATTTTTTAAAATTTTTTAAAAAGGAACTTGAAGTGCCACAATTTTTTTTAGTTTATACTTCCAATGTATAAACTGGAAAATGTTCGTAACTTGTATATACGATAACCTTCAAATGTTTACATGAAGTTTTAGGGTTTTGATGTTAATTTAACTGAATTTTATACAGGGGTTTTTTTACTTTTTTATAGCAAGAACGTGTGCATTCTTTGATATTACAGGAAATAGTCAACATTTTTCTGCTTGTATCATTCAACCACTACTTCTTCTCAGCGGGGCCGCTTGTTGTGTGTGTGTGGGTGTGGTGTTGTGTGTGGTGTTGTGTTGTGTGTGTGTTGTTGTGTGTGTGTGTGTATACCTATTTGTACTCACCATTTGTGGTTGCGGGGGGGATTTAGCTCCTGGCCCCGCCCTTCACCGGTTGCTATGGGCCCCCTTCCCCCCTTGTATGGGGTTTCCTGCCTCCCCTACGTCATTTTTTAGGGTATTCCACGCCTTACAACTCTATGACGAAGAAAATTCCAAAATCTCTCGACTCATTTGTGTCTTCAAATTCCAAGTGGCCTCTTTTTCTGTGTCCCCCCCCTGGAACATCCTGTTTTGCCACCCCTCTATTCCCGCGTATTTTATTGTCGTTAATTTTCCCCCCGACCTCCTCCTCCATTCATCGGCCGATTTCCTTAATCTTTTTTATAACATTCCCCTTTGCTTGGAACTAACCTTGTCGCAAAACCGTGTGGGTGTGGTGGGTGGTGTGGGGTGTGTGTGGGTTGTGTGTTTGGGGGTTTTGTGGGGGGTGTGTGGTGTTTGTGTTTTTTTTTGTGGTGTGCGTTTTTCCCCTTTGTTTTCCTTTTGTGGTGGAAGGTCGAGTCATAGCCCCCCCCGCCCTTTCATGGTCGCCCCAGGGTCAACTCTCTCCCCGCCTATGACTTTTGATCCTCTTAAAAGTATTATGGTGCCTGTCCACTCATCACCTCAATTTTTTCCTTTCTGATTTTATGATGAAAAATCTTCCCAACATCCCGTAGCTCATTAAGCTTTTTAATTCCCGCGTGACCCCCTTTCTACTGTGCCAAAAATGTTCCCCCATCCACCCTTTTAAAATTCCCCCTCAGTTTTTTATTGTCGCTTCATGCTCCCTATTTCTCTGTCCTCCGGTTCGTCAGGGCGATTTTCCCTTTGCTTCCCCTTAAGATATACCCCTTTTTCTCCGGGAGTAGTCTTTTTGCAAACCTTTTCACTTTTTTAATTTTTTGACGTGCTTGACAAATTGGGTTCTATACTGGTGCGCAACTCCCCCATAGGGGCGATATGCAGATACTTGAACGATTCCCTTTCAAAGGGCACCCGTTTTATTTGGGGTGATGTGGCCCCCGGGTAGTGCTTATATTATACCCCCTCCAAATGTGTGTGTGTGTGTGCGGGTGGTTTTTACCTTTAATTTTGTTGCGAGGAGTAAGTTCCTGGCCTCGTTTTTCATGGCGCTACTAGGTACTTTCCCCCCTAATTGAGCTTTTTTTTAATCCTTAGAACTTGCTATCTGGACTGAAGAAATACTTCCTAAAATCCCCGTGATTGAGTTTCAATTCCAATTTTTTCCCCTTGTAGGTGTTTCCCCTCTCTGAAAAAATCCTGTTTTTCCCCATTGCGATTCCCTCAATTTTAGTTGTATCAAATTCCCCCCCTTCCTCCGTCCCATGCGTGGGATTTCCTTTAAATTTTCTCCAATTGGGTGTACAGAGTTGAACGACTCCTTACTGCGAGGGGCGAATCCTGTTTTAGGTTTTTCTTCTCGCCCCCTATGCCGCAGCAGTTATTTGGTTGATGTGCGCCTCAGGAGATGTGTTCGATGTTATACTCACCCCAAGAGTTTTGTAGTGTTTGGCCCCCTAGACTGTATTCTGTCTGCGGTTTCTTTGCCCTTCCCCAATCTTCTGACTTTGCACTTGGTGAGGTTGAACTCCAAGAGCCATTTGGACAGGCATGTAGCCTGTCCAGATCCCTTTGCAATACTGCCTGGTCTCCTCGATTGAACTGTGTGTGTGTGTGTGTGTGGTGTGTGTGTGGTGTGTGTGTATGTGTGTGTATGTATGTGTGTGTGTGTGTGTGTGTGTGTGTGTGTGTGTGTGTGTGCGTGCGTGTGTGTGTGTGTGTGTGTGTGTTGTGTGTGTGTGGTGTGTGTGTGTGTGTGTGTGTGTGTACTCACCTAGTTGTACTCACCTAGTTGAGGTTGCGGGGGTCGAGTCCGAGCTCCTGGCCCGCCTCTTCACTGATCGCTACTAGGTCACTCTCCCCGAGTCGTGAGCTTATCATACCTCTGCTTAAAGCTATGTATGGATCCTGCCTCCACTACATCGCTTCCCAAACTATTCCACTTACTGACTACTCTGTGGCTGAAGAAATACTTCCTAACATCCCTGTGATTCATCTGTGTCTTCAGCTTCCAACTGTGTTCCCTTGTTACGTGTCCAATCTCTGGAACATCCTGTCTTTGTACACTTGTCAATTCCTCTCAGTATTTTGTATGTCGTTATCATGTCCCCCCTATCTCTCCTGTCCTCCAGTGTCGTCAGGTTTGATTTCCCTTAACCTCTCCTCGTAGGACATACCTCTTAGCTCTGTGGACTAGTCTTGTTGCAATCCTTTGCACTTTCTCTAGTTTCTTCACGTGCTTGGCTAGGTGTGGGTTCCAAGCTGTGCCGCATACTCCAATATGGGCCTAACGTACACGGGTGTACAGGGTCCTGAATGATTCCTTATTAAGATGTCGGAATGCTGTTCTGAGGTTTGCTAGGCGCCCATATGCTGCAGCAGTATTTTGGTTGATGTGCGCTTCAGGAGATGTGCCTGGTGTTATACTCACCCCAAGATCTTTTCCTTGAGTGAGGTTTGTATGTCTCTGACCCCTAGACTGTACTCCGTCTGCGGCCTTCTTTGCCCTTCCCCAATCTTCATGACTTTGCACTTGGTGGGATTGAACTCCAGGAGCCAATTGCTGGACCAGGTCTGCAGCCTGTCCAGATCCCTTTGTAGTTCTGCCTGGTCTTCGATCGAGTGAATTCTTCTCATCAACTTCACGTCATCTGCAAACAGGGACACCTCGGAGTCTATTCCTTCCGTCATGTCGTTCACAAATACCAGAAACAGCACTGGTCCTAGGACTGACCCCTGTGTGTGTGTGTGTGTGTGTGTGTGTGTGGTCAGGTGTAGTCATATCTGTGTGTACGTGTGGCATCGTCAGGTGTAGTGAGTAAATACATATCGTCAGGCGTGAGAGGGAAGTGTAGTGTAGTTGTGTAGTGTGCTCAGCAAAGCTGTTACCTGAAGTATCGGTCGAGTGTCCTGGTCGTCTGCGCTCGACGCACTCTGTAAACAGTTACTATTCAGTGAACTGAGTCCCCAGGTCTCCCGCCGTTGTGTTCCAGCGAATGTGCTGCGGATTCACCGCTAGAACAGATTAATTGTGTTTCCAGGGGAATATCGTAAAAACTGGAATAGAAATCAAAGAGAACTGTAATATTATACAGAGCTGATACATAAACCATAAAAAATAGAAAATACACCATGAACAAGTGGAATAAAATAATACAGAACTGAAATATTAGACATACTGAACAGGAATACAAACCTTTTTAAATTGAAGTACTTTATATATACTAGGAAACTTTTGTTTATAAACTAAAAATTATTAAAGATATTTATACTTAGATATCACTTGTTCCTTGTGATCACATGTATATATATATAATATATATATATATATATATATATATATATATATATATATATATATATATATTATATATATATATGCAAAACAACCACTCTGAAAGAATAGAGAAATTCCAAGCGCTTTCGTGACTACTCACATTATCATATTCTGAAATCACCTGTTTACTGTGATCATATTGCATATATATATATATATTATTATATATATATATATATATATATATATATATATATATATATATTATATATATATATATATATATATATATATGTATGTATGTATGTATACAGAGTGGGTTGTAACGGTTGCAGGAAAACCTTTAGAGGTGAGAATTTCCCAACACTTTTACTTGATATAGCACAGGAGTCGAACGTAACATTTAACCATATTTGAGCTTGTAATAACTCGGTAACTCGGCGGGAAGCAAGAGTCATCTTCCCTTGTTCCTCTTGGCTTGAAAGGAATACTCTAGAATCGGCAATTATTATGCAGAATAGACATTCATTATACAATATCAGTGATGGGTTGTTCAAATTAGATACATTTTTAGTTGAGGAAATAGAACACGGTCTAAAATTGGGCTCTTATACAAATGTATTAGACTGTCTTCAGTGTAGTGCCACACTGAGGAATTAGGGCCTATTTTTCCTGCAGTTTCTGAAAGTTGAACCAGAGTTTACTTCATAATATGTGGGTTGAATAACTGTGGCCGTCTTCTTTGTTATTACAGATGCCTCTCTCTTTCAATGAGTTTATTGTAATGAGCCCCATTTCCTTTACAAAACTTTTAGAAGTCTCCCCTTTAAATGTTAACGTTTTCTCCCCCCCCCCCCCCCCCGTTTAAACGGACACGCTGTCCCGTGGGTGGCAATCCCATAATTGCCAGTGACTTCTATATCACTGACACTATATTTATGTGTGTAAAGTTACTGATATCATGACGGGGTGGGGCCGAATTTCTTATTATTGCCACGTTATTTTAATTTAGGCTATTGCAATATCAATGCTTGTGGAATTTTTCTAATGCTATAATATTCATCTTTCTAGCTGTGGGCGCTGTTGTGCCTGAGGCACTTCTGGTAACCTTCTCTCTTTATCTCTCCCTCACTTACTCCATGTGAAGACGTCCTTTGGGAACGTACTTGCTTGGACATCCTCCTCTCATGATATGTTGATTGCAACACGAAAGGCCTAAAGCTATCATTCCACTCCCCCGTGGTTGTTTTGCATCT
>NW_026469605.1:0-24110 GCF_026875155.1 Cherax quadricarinatus
TTTTTTTGTTATTGTTGGATATGGGTGCGGGGAAATTTTAGGTTGTTGTCGAGGTATAGGCCAAGATTTGCCGTCATTATGTCTGGCAATTAGAGTGTTGTCGATCTTAATGTTAAGTTGCACAACCCCTCCCTCTGCTACCGGACATATATAGTATAGGTTTTGCCAGTGTTAAGTGTAAGTTTATTGGCTGTTATCCAAGTCGATATTTTGAGCAGCTCCTCGTTAACAATGGTGTTGAGGGTGGCAAGATTAGGGTGGGAGATGACATAAGTCGTGTCGTCAGCAAAGAGAATAGGTTTCAGGTGTTGGGATATGTTTGGAAGATCATTGATGTAAATGAGGAAGAGCAGGGGTGCAAGGACACTTCCCTGCGGAACTCCAGTATCAAGTGGCCGTATTGACGAGGCTGTGTCTTTAATAGTGACATACTGATACCTATTAGAAAGGTAGGATTTAAAATATGCAAGCGCATGGCCTCTTATACAATAATGGTCAAGTTTGTGGAGTAGGATGCCGTGGTCTACTGTGTGAAACGCTTTTCTTAGGTGAATAAAAATTCCTAGTGGATGTTCCTTATTTTCCAATGCTGTGTAAAGCAGGTCTAGCATTTTTATAATTGCATCATTAGTGCTTTTATTTTTCCTGAATCCAAATTGGCAGGGGCTGAGTATGTTTTGTGACGTTATAAGTGAATATAGTCTCCTGTGCACGAGTTTCTCGAAGATTTTGGATAGCAATGGTAAGTTTGATATTGGCCTATAGTTGTTTACATCTGTAGGGTCACCACCTTTATGTATTGGTGTAACCCTTGCTGTCTTGAGTAGTGTCGGGAAAGTGCTAGTTTCTAGTGACTTGTTAAAAAGTAATGTAATAGCATGCGAAAGGACATGGGCCGCTCGCTTGTACAATAATGGTGGGACGTGAGACAGATTCCCCGAGTTATTTTTAAGTGACTTTATGATCGCGGTGGCTTCCGTGGGCTCAGTTGGTACAAGATAGAAGGAATTTGGGAAATTCCCATCTAGGTAGTCCCTGGCACGGGCATTGGTACGTGGGATTTTACTGGCGAGATTAGATCCTATGTTTGAGAAGAAGTCGTTTATCTTGTTAGCTGTATCAGTGGGATGTAGTGGTGTTTCATGAGGTTTAGTTAGAACAATATTCTTGTTTTTTTTTTTTCAGTTTGTGGGGTCCCCAGAATCTGGGAAAGTGCTTTCCAGGTCTTTTTTATATCTCCTCTTGTGTCAGTGAATCTGCTGGAGTAGTACAGTTGAATATTGTTTAAGAATATCTTTGTGTATTAAGCTCTGTCTATATTTCTTTTCATATTGGTGTTTCTTATCAATGGATTTCAGAATGCTGCTGGTTAGCCATGGGCAAACAAGCCGTTTATTCGTGATCTGTTTTGTTTTTATAGGACAATGTTTGTTGTATAGTCTAAGTATTTTGTTAAGAAAAATGTCTGTCCAATCGTCAGTGGAGAATTCTGTAGGCCAGTCAACAGTCTCTAGGTCTGCTGTGAAATTCCTTATTGAGGCCTCGTCATGGAGTCTAAATGAAACTTTGTTGTATTTCCGAGTGGTTGCTTACTAATGTTTGTTAAAGGAAGGTTGGGTCGTGGTCAGTAGTGCTGTCTGTGATTAACCCTGATGTAAGGGGGGCTAGTATATTGGTCCATATGTGATCTATTATGGTTGCACTTGTCTCTGTCAGCCTGGTTGGTTTTAGTTATTGTTGGTATGAGAAGTGTGTTTGTTGTTCTTATTGTTGATGAAATCAGTTACAGTTGATTATATGGCAGCCAAGGGTTTTGAAATTGAAGTCTCCAGCTAAGAAGAAGGTGGTGCTTGTTCATTTGTCGTTGTTATTAGTGACTTGAGATTCTCACTGAAGTTGGGGATGTTTGTGTGGGGGTATCCGGTATATGGGCACCGATTGTTATAGGCGTCTTGAGGTTTTTTACAGTAAAATTAGCAAAAAATGAATTTCCCATTACTCATCACTAAAGCAATAGTGCTAATACAGATAGTTGTGTTAGAGTAATAGATTTGCAGTACCACCCCCAACTTGGTATGGTCTGTAGTTGGGATTTGTGTATCATGGTAGTAGGCAGATATCAAACTGGTGTCCTGCTTAGCCAGGTCTCAGTAAAGAATAAGGCAGGAGAGTGGTGTCTTTAGTGACCTCAAGGAGTGCCAGGAGGTCATCATGTGTTTGCTTGAAGGACCTGATGTTATAGTTAAGAACCTGAATAGACTTTGAGCCGGTTTAGGATAGTGCTGGCCTGTATGCTGTGTAATAAAGGCAGTTACTTTCCAATAAGTTTTGATTGTGTGTTAGATTATAGAAGGTTATAGATCAGGGGGTCAAACGTGATCATTTCATCTTTTAGGTTTTTAAATAGAGTGGTTTGTTTAATATCCTGTATTATGTGGTGGGAGTTCTATACTGATTTCAGAGATGGTGGGAGTGTTTGGGATAAGTCTCCGCCTCTAAAGCACTTTGGTCATATAGAGGTTAATAGTCACTTAATAAACAAATAATGAAATTGATTTGTCTATGCTGTTGTGCTAGAATGAGTAACGTACAAAATGGGTAATAAACTTTAATACTATAAAGAACAAAAACAAATACAAGTGGCACCAGATCTCTCACTCTTGTCATAGCACTTAAGGTCAAATATAATGAATTTAGTGTTGTCTATGTATTGAGCTAGAAAGAGCTAAAGTAGACTAGGTATAGTTCGTTTAGGTTGATGACTATGTATTGAGGCAAGAATGAGCTGTGAAGTACCCAT
This sequence comes from Cherax quadricarinatus, assembly GCF_026875155.1. Taxonomy (NCBI): domain Eukaryota; kingdom Metazoa; phylum Arthropoda; class Malacostraca; order Decapoda; family Parastacidae; genus Cherax; species Cherax quadricarinatus. Next base: position 2,801 of record NW_026469605.1, read on the forward strand.
TATCCTCTTCTATTGTAGGTAACGGGTGATGAGTGTTTGGGATGACGTTAGGGATTTAGGGGTTTGGGGGTGCCCCTCCGTAGGTAATGAACTTCTGTGTAATTCACTTTCTTTCTTGGCTTGCCTCTGTTGTGTACCCCCACACCGGCAAGGGTTGTTAGTATTTGCACTAGTGTGTTCCTAGCACAAAATGTACTGCACCATTGTACCACAAGCACTAATGTGTTACTAAGCACTAGTGTACCTAAGCGCTTTAGTGTACCTTGCATAGTGTTACTAGCACTAGTATAACTGCACTAGTTGTACCACAGGCAGCTAGTGACCTAGACTAGTGATAACCTAGCAATCAGTGTACCAAGCACTAGTGTACCTAGCATTCTGTACTAGCACTAGTGTACCACCGCAGAGAGTGTTCCTAGCCACTTGTGTACAAGCACTAGTGTAATAGTTTACTTTGTGTACCTTTGCACTAGTGTGCTAGCCTAGGTGTACGAGCTCTAGTGTACCTAGCACTGAGTGTACCTAACACTAGTGTACCTAGCCCTAGTGTACCTAGCACTAGTGTACCAGCAGTAGGTGTACCTAGCATAGTGTACCTAGGGACTAGTGTACCAAGCACAAGGTGTATCTAGCACCAGTGTACCTAGGCTCTAGTGTACCTAACACTGTGTACCTAGCATATGTGTACTAGCACTTGTGTACCTAGCACTAGTGTACCAAGCACTAGTGTACCTAACATTAGTGTACCTGTTACCTTAGCACTAGCTAGAGTAGTACTAGCAATAGTGTACCTAGCGCCTAGTTATAACCTAGTGTATAGTGTAGCCTGCAGATTAGTGTACCAAGCTCTAGTAACCTAGCACTAGTGTTTCTTAGACTAGTGTACCTAGCACTAGTGTACTAGCCTGTGTACCAGCACTAGTGTCCTTGCACTATGTAACCTAGCCTAGTGTTTACCTAGCACTAGTGTTCCATAGCATAGTGAACCTAGCACTAGTGTACCAAGCTTTAGTGACCTAGCACAAGTGTGCCTAGCACTAGTGAACCTAGCACTAGAGTAATAAGCATAGTGTACCTAGCACTAGTGTACCTGCACTAGTTGTACCTAGCACTAGTGTACCTAGCCCTAGTGTACCTAGCACTAATGTACCTATCATTGTGTACCAAGCACTAGGTGTACCTTCCACTAGTGTACCTGCACAGTGTACGTAGCCACCAGTGTACACTAGCACTAGTTTGTACCTAGCACTAGTGTGACCTAGCAATAATGTAACTAGCACTAGTGTACCTAGCACTAGTGTACCTAGCACTAGTGTACTAGCTCTTGTTGTACCTAGCAATGGGTACTAGCACTAGTGTACCGCAAGTACTAGTGTACTATCATTAGTGTACCAAGCACTTGTGTATCTACACTAGTGTACTAGACTAGTGTACCTGCACAGTGCACCAAGCACTAGTGTACTAAGCAATAGTGTACCAGCATAGGTACAAGCACTAGTGTACTAGCACTAGTTTATCGAGAAGCGCCATAGTGTCCTAGCAATAGTGTTGTTACCAAGCACTAGTGTATCTACCACTTGTGTACCTAGCATAGTGTACTAGCACTGGTTCTGCTGTGCCTATCACTAAGCATGTACCAAAGACCCTAAGTGTACCTGCACCAGTGTAACTAGGCACTAGTGTTACCTAACTAGTGTACCTAGCAAACGTGTACTTCACTTGTGTACCTCGCACTAGTGTACCAATGCACTAGTGAACTAGCATTAGTCTATACCTAGCACTAGAGTACCTAGCATGCTAATAGTGTATTTCGCTCATAGGATAGTTTTTAGATCATAGCACTAGTGTACTTTAGCACTAGTGTTACCTTAGCACTAGTGCACGAGCACGAGTCTTGCTACTCTTTTGCATTGCTGTGGAAGTCCTAGCCATGTAGTTGAACCATGCACATGTTTGAATGTACCTTGGCACTAGTGTTACTAGCACTGTGTACTAGCACTAGTGTGTACCTAGACTTAGTGTAATTAAGCACTAGTGTACCTAGCACTAGTGACTAGCCACTAGTGTACCTAGCACTAGTGTACCTAGCACTAATGTACCTATCACTAGTGTACCAAGCACTAGTGTACCTATCACTAGTGTACCTTGCACCAGTGTACCTAGCACCAGTGTACCTAGAACTAGTGTACCTAGCACTTGTGTACCTAGCACTAGTGTACCTAGCACTAATGTACCTATCACTAGTGTACCAAGCACTAGTGTACCTATCACTAGTGTACCTAGCACAAGTGTACCTTGCACTAGTGTACCTAGCACTAGTGTACCAAGCACTAGTGTACCTAGCATTAGTGTACCTAGCACTAGTGTACCTGCAAGTGTAAAGCTAGTGCCCAACACTAGTTACCTAGCATAGGTACTACACATTTTACCTGCACTATGCCCACACTAGGTCCAAAGCATTTGTTCCCTACATTATGTACCTAGCACTGGTACCTAAAAAGGGTCCAAAGCACTAGTGTCCCTAGCACTGGGTACCTAGCACTATTTAACAACACAGTGTCCCTACACTAGTGTCCTAGCACTAGTGTACCTGCACTAGTGTACCAGCCAAATGTACCAAAACACTATTGACCAACACAAGTTACCACATTTGTTTCCCTGCACGGTACCACCCCATGACCTAGCATGTTTTCCAAGCACAGTGCCTAGCATAGTGTACCTATCACTAGTGTCCACCGCCTAAAAAGAACAACTTGTACCTACACTAGGAACGCATAGTGTCCCAGCACTAGTTAAAAGCAAATGTCCCAGCACTATGTACCTAGCAATAGTGACCTAGCCGTTTACCTAAGCCCCCAAGTGTACCAGCATAGTTACCCTCACTAGTGTACCGCCCCAGAACTAGCACAGGTACCTACACTGTTCCAAGCACATGCCCGCATAGAAACTAGCACTGTGTACCAGACAGGTCCACACTATGCCCTAGCACTGTCCCTAGAAATGGGTTTACCTCACTGTGTCCCAAGCACGTGTATACATATTTAAACTACAAAGGTACCAAGACTTTGCCCTACACTAGTGTCCCAAGCAAGCCCTAACAGTGTCCCTGCACAGTGTACCAAGCCTAGTGAATAGCCTAGTGTACCAGCATATGTCCAGCACTAGTGTACCAACACTATTCCCCAGCAATATGTACCAGCCTGTGTACCTAGCACTAGGGTACCTAGCCTAGTGTACCTACCCCAGTGTCCCTCGCAATGTTTACCAACACTGGTAATAGCCCTAGTGTACCAGCACAGGCAAACCTGGGCCCAAGAACCCAGCACAGTGTACCAGCACAAGTGTACCTAGCACTAGACCTAGCCCCAGTGTCCCTAGAAAGTTACCCACTAGTGTCCCAAGCACTGTGAACCTACACAAATTACCTACCCTTTGTTACCAAGCACTGGTGAACCTGGGCCAAGAAAGAGACCAAAATTTTCAAGTGTACCTACACTAGTGAAAACCAAAAGCACTATTGTACCAGCATAGTGTACCTACACTAGTTTCCCAAACATAGTGTCCCAACCTTGTACCTGCACTATTCCCTTGCCTGGGTACCAAACTAGTGACCTACATTTGTCCAAGCATTTAAACCAAACCTATGTCAAGCACAAGACCCTAGCCCCATTTACAAGCACAGGTCCAAGCCTATTCCCTAGAAAGCCTAGCACTAGTGTACCTAGCCTGGTACCTAGCACTAGGTCCCTCAAGTGTACCAGCACAAGTCCCCTACACTGTTTTCCAAGCCATGTACCAGCAAATTCCCTAGGTTATGCCCCAGCACTAGTGTACCTAGCACTATTTACCACACTATGTCCCAACACTAGTACCTAGCACTAGTTACCAACAAGTGTCCTAGCACTATGTACCTTCCAAAGGTCCAACATAGTGTCCCTAGCAAATTTACCAAGCCCCGGGTTTCCTAACACTATGTACCAACACTATTGTCCCAAATCCCCAAATGGTACCAAGCACAGGTCCCTAGCACATGTCCCAAGCACTAGTGAAACCTGGGCCCTAGTTGCCCAAACATTAGTGTACCAGCACAAGTGTACTACCTTTGTGTACCTAGCACGTGACCAGCCCCATTAATAATTTTTAAGCAGGGTCCCTAGCATAAAAAGGGGAAAAACTTTTTCCTAGCATATTTTTAACAACACTGTTCCTAGCACTAGTGTCCTAGCCTATTGTCCTAGCACTAGGTCCCTAGCCTTGTACCAGCACTATTTTCCTGAATTTAGGTACCAGACTATTACCAGCATAGTGTCCCAAGCATAGGTCCCTCCCCATGTACAAGCATAGGTACCAGCACTAGTTTACCAAGCCTGTGTACCTAACATGTACCTAGCCTGGTACCAACTAGTGTCCCTACACTGGGTTTGAAAACCTAGCACAGTGTCCCAAGCACTATTTTTCCTAGCACAAATTACCTAAAAAAAAAAAAAAAAAAAAGCACTAGATACCTACATAGGTACCAAGCACTAGGCCCTAGCACAGTGTATTTAGCACAGTGTCCTAGCACTAGTGTCCCAAGCACTATGTCCTACACTAGTGTACACACGTGTACCTAGCACTAGTTACCTAACTATGTAACTAAATAGTGTCCCAAGCACTGTGTCCACCCTTTTACCTAGCACTAGGTACCAACATTAGGTACCTAGCACTAGTGTCCTTTCACTAGTTACCAAGCACTAGTGTCCTAGCACATGTACCAAGCACAAGTGTCCCTAGCACTAGTTACCAAGCACTGGGTTTTCCTTTCATAGTTCAAACTATTGTACCTGCACTAGTGTACCAAGCCTGGTACCTACCCCTTGTGTCCCTACACTAGGAGCCCAGTTACCTAGCACATGTACCTGCACTAGTGAAACCTAGCCAATTACCAGCACTATGTACCAAGAAAAATGTACCTAGCAAGTGAAGCACAAGTTTTCCAACATAGTGTCCAAGCACAAATGTCCGGACAGTGAAAAAGGGCAAAACCTTTAGTGCCCTGCATATTACTAGCCCAGTGTACCTACACTGTGCCCTGGGCCTATGTACCTAGCAAGTGTACCTAGAATGTACCTAAAAAACCTAGTATTACCAAGCACTAGTGTACCTACACGTTACCTGCACAAGTGTACAAAGCAAAAATTACCGCACTATGTACCTAGCCTAGTGACCTAGCACTGTGCCCAAGACTAGTTCCCAAAGCACTAGTGTACCTAGCGTTTAAAAATTGAAAACCAAAGCACTTGTACTAGACTATTTAAATTCACTAGTGTACCACACAAAAGGTACCAACACTAGTGTATTTGCATTGGGTATAAAAAAAAAAAAAAAAAAATAAAAATTTTTTTGTTTTGGGAAGTTTTTTTTCCTAGAGCCTAACAGGTCCTACACTATGTCCCAAAAACAGTGTACCTGCACCTAGTGTCCCCACCCATTTGTCCCTAGCACAGTCTACCTTGCACTAGTGTACCTAGCACTAGTGACCAAGCACTTGTTACCAAGCACTAGTTTTCCCCAAGCCTAGTGCCCCTAGCAAGTTACCTACCCCAGTGTACCTAGCATTGTCTACTTGCACTAGTGTACCAGACTAGTGTACCTAGCCTTGTGTACCAAGCCTATGTACCTAGCAAGGTGTACCTGACTAGATACCAACCCTAGTGTACCTGCACTAGTGTCCCAAGCACTAGTGTACCGCACTAGTGTACCTATCACTATGACCTAGCATAGTGACCAAAACACTATGTACCAAAAACAGGACCTAGCAAAGTGTCCATCATAGTGTACCTAGCATAGTGTACCTAGCATATGTACCAAGAACTAGTGCCTACACTAGTGTCCAGCAATAGTGTCCCTGCCAAGTTAAACCGAGCACTAGTGTACCTAGCACAGTGTCCAAGCCTAGGTTATGCACTAGTTACCAACACTGGGTATACCTAGGGTCCCAACTCTAGCGTCCCTAGCACTTGACCTAGCACTAGTGTACGTAGCACTAATGCCCCAGCACCGTCTACCAGCACTAGTTTTCCTACACTAGGTACCTAGCATTTTGTGTCCCGCACAGTGTACCAAGCCTATGTACCTAGCACTATGAAAAAAAAACCCTGCACTGTGTACCAAGCACAGGTACCTAGCACTAGTGGCAGGGGCAGCGTCGTGGTCAGGGGTCAGTCGTCAGGGTCTGGTCAGTCGTCATTGTGGGGCAGTGGTCATTACGTGAGTCACGGGCCCTGAGCTGTTTTGGGGGAATTAGTGGGGGGTTACAAACATGCTTGCTTCTGCGTTTTTTAAAATTGATTTTGGAAAATTTAAAGGGAGGAGGCTTGTTTCTCCAGGGGGGAATTAGGAGGCTGAAGGCCCACCTCAAGGGGTCGGAGAGAGGGGAGGGGCTGAGTTGTGGGGAATGAGGCTTCTAGCAGTGAGGTGCAGTTGTCTCTCGCTTGAGGAGGGTGATTGGGGAGGTAGCAACGGCACCCCATGGGTCCCCCGCACCCGCTACAATGGCAGTGAACCATAATGGGGGCCATCAAATAAAGGAAATTAAGAGTGAAGATCTGAAGGTAGAAAAAGCTTCTCTGGGTTTTCAGGATAAATTTTACTTCAGTGGGCCGTAAGGGAAGGGTACGACGCCCCTGCTAATGGAGGTAAGCGCTTTTTTGTGGGTTTGGGGACTCTCAGGAAGATATATTGACCGTGCTTTTTGAATAGGAATAAGAAGAGAGAATAGGTGTGCTTCCCGGAGGGTGTTTGGGGACATTGTCAACAGGGTGGTAAATCATGTCAGGTAATGGGAACAAGCCCCTTACTGTCTCAGTGTGGGGGAAATGAATTTGGGGGGGTTTGGAGAGAAGAGCTGCTAGAAAGTACAGGTCAGCTAAATTTCATTAAGTCTAAGGGGGGGTCCCAAACATATTACATCTTCCCAGAAGGGGAAGGAAAAGAATGGTTTTTCAGGGGAATGGTTAAATTGCTGGCTAGACGATACGCAAGGAACTTGCAATCCCATCGACAAACTGGAAAAATTTTATGGGCAAAAATGATATGTTCAAGGGTGGGGTACATCTCTCTGGGGTGGGGGGGTACCTTGCGACTCGGTTTAAAAGGCCATTTGGGGAAAAAACCCATGATTTTAAAAATGATGGAAATAGAGGATGGGTGTGTGTGGAAACAAGCGGTTGCAACACTTGGGTTGGGAAAAAGTAAAAGAAAAAAAGGGATTCAGCATGAATTTATAAATAAAGACAATAGTCAGGTCAGAAAAAAAAGGGGGGGACGAGAGGGCAGCAAGGGACACTCCCTTAAGGTTTACTTACTAATAAGAGTGTAAGAAATAAGATAGATACTAAGTTAATTGCAAGTGCGGCAACAAGATTTATTGCTAAACAGAGACCTGGCCCAAATCTAAAAAGATAAAGAGATGCCCTCTGAATGTCAATACAAGGCATAAATTATTCCAACTGACGGGGTCAACAAAAGGTGGTGGAGTAGGATGTATGTCAGAGACAATTTAAAAAATGTGTATTAGACAGATTTTAATTAAAACGTCACCACTAAATCTTTTTGGGTTACAGCTTCTCGAGGGCCGAGAAAAACAATTTTTTGGGGTGTGATTTACGGGCCCCAAATCTTAAAATAGGGAGTGCAGAAACTTCTAGGGGAGAAATTCTAGGCACTCATACAAAAAATATTGTGTAAGGGGAGATTTAACTATAGCAGATTGACTGGAGAAATTTGACAGGAAATTTTAGAGTCAGGTGATTTTTCTTGATACAACCCAGGATTTTTTTTTTAAAACAGTTTGTGACAGACCAACTGGGGGGAAATAACCTCCTTGACTTGGTTTTTGCCAGTAGGGAAACAAATTAATAATCTTGAGGTTAATGAGGGTTTGGGGGAAAAGGTCCAAATCACTCAGTTTTAAATTCGGAATTCCCCAATAATGGAATCAAGTCTCTGTCCCTGACCTCGTTGGCTGATTTCATAGATGAAAAATTACTTAGGGGGGCTGAACTGGAATCCCTGACTGGGGTCAGGTAGGTGGTGAGGGGTTCCGATATGATTTTTTCCCGGGGAAAGTTCTAGGGGCTCAGTCAAAAAAATGTTTCCAAATGGGGAAATAATCAAACAAAAATGATCCTAAATGGATAACAAAAAAAATTTTTAAAAACTGATTGGTCAAAAGAGGCATATTAGGCAAATCAAAAAGGGAGAGGGCAATTAAGAAATCGATATTTTCGTTAAAGAGAGAAATAAAAAGGGAATTAAAAAAGCAAAAAGGATTATGGGTTTAAAAGTTCAAGAGAATCGAAGACAAAACCCAAAAAGGATTTTTAGGTAACGAAGTAAGATCAGGCAAGAAGGCCCACTCAAAATTTCCTGGGGTCGCCCCCCTGACATTAAGGAAAATGTGTAGAATTTTTAACACATACCCCTCTCATTTTTTTTCACGGAGGATACCACGATTTTCCAGTAATGAAAATTAGTAGAACGGGACGATAATAAACTAGCACTATTAGGGTCAAAAGGAATGTCCTTAGGCAAATAATAAATTAAAACCTAACAAACCCCGGCCCTGATGAACTGTTGCAAGGGGGTTTTAAAGGAATGTAAAAAGGACTTACACACCTTTGGCTAATCTTTTCAAATATCACTACAAAAGGCATGGTGCCAGATAATGGAAAATGACAAAGTGTACCTATTTTTTAAAAAAGTTTGAACTATAGACCAATAACCTAACCTCCATAGGGGAAAATTTATGGAATCAAAAATTGCCGAGGGAGTTCTAGCACCTTGAAAAACATAAATTTTAAACAACGAATCTCAATTGGGGTTTTTACAAAGGGGCGTTCCCGCCTTCGAATTTAATTTAAATTTTTTTCACTAAAAGGGAAATTTTAGGAGGTAATCATGGAATAAAGATATTGTGATATGGACTTCATAAGGCTTTTACAGGGGCCCACATCAGAGACTCTTGAGGAAATTAAAGCACTGGAAAAGGAGGGAAAAAATTTTTTTTGGGTGAGGTATGGTTGAAAATAGGCAGCAAGGTTTGCCCTAAATGGGGAGAAAAACAGAGGGGGAAGCGTCCGAGGGTGTTCCACGGGCAGGTTGGCCCCGGCTGTTCACAAAACCATAAACGACATAGATGAGGGCCCTAAAAAAGGGGACATCGGGAAGTTTCCGATGACACCAAAATAGCCGTCGATTCATTCTGACGAGGCATTCGAGCACTCCAGGAAGATTTAAAAACGATGCTGGGCGGGGGAAATGGCAGAGCAGTTTAATATAGACAAAAACAAATTTTTAAATGTTGACAGGAAATAACCCTGCCACATATAAAAAATAATTAGATCTTAATATTACGGATTACGAAAAAGATTTAGGAGTTCTGGTTAGCAGTAATCTGAAACCAAGACAACAGTGCATAAGTGTTCGCAATAAAGCTAATAGAATCTTTGGCTTCATATCAAGAAGCATAAATAATAGGAGTCCTCAGGTTGTTCTTCAACTCTATACAGCCTCATTTAGATTATGCTGCACAGTTTTGATCACCGTATTACAGAATGGATATAAATTCTCTGGAAAATGTACAAAGGAGGATGACAAAGTTGATCCCATGTATCAGAAACCTTGGTTTAGAAAGACACGTAAGCAAACACTATAACATATTTATTAGAAAACGTTTCGGTCCTGGGACCTTGATCACTTCTAACATACAGAGGTAGAAAGACATTATATATATAGGCGGAGAGTGAGATGTGACGCACGTGACCTGAGGAATGTCATAAGAACATAAGAATGGAGGAACACTGTAGAAGGCCTACTGGCCCATGCGAGGCAGGTCCTTATCAAAACAACCTCTGCGTATGATGAGGACGGGTAGACGATGAAATCACGTGACTCCTGTGTTGTTGGGTTGGTGCTGCTTAAGTATCATGTATGCCAATGTTTTTGAAATTTTGTAGTTTCCAGTGTTGCGTTCTATAGTGTCGGTGACGGTGATTAGCGAGGCTTCTAGGCACCGTCGGCGTCTGGGGTCGGGTTTTCGGTGAGAACGAGTTGTGCCTCGTTCCAGTTCATCAAATGTCCCGTGGAGTCTCTGTGGAGGACACAGGCGTACCTTACATGGTCTCTGTTAGAGTGCATTTCGATGCTCTTTCCCAGGCGACTGCAAGATCTCTGCCTGTCTCGCCTACATATTTCTTGGGACAGAACCCACAGGGGATAGTGTAGACGCCTGCTGTAGAAGTTAGAGGTGTGGGGCTGCGTTTAGTAGTGAGGTCTTTGATAGAGGATGTATTTATGGTGGAAACGTTGATGTTACTCATACCAAGTGCCCGGCGAGTATTCGTGGCAACATCGCCACATGGGAGTACTATGAACTGTTTAGGGGGCTGTTCCATTGGCGGTTTGTTGAGGATAGCTTGTGCCTTGCGTCTGCAATCTCGGATGAAGAAAGATGGGAACTGAAGACGTGTAAAGGCTTGTGTTATGTAAGTGCATTCTTCTTCTAGAAAACAAGGGCTGGAGATGCGAAGAGCTCTCAAGAAGAAGCCAATGAGGACTCCTCTCTTAGTGCGGGTATCTTGGTGTGAATAAAAGTGTATAAGATCGTCCTTGTTGGTAGGTTTTCTATACACTTTGAAGAGAAGTTTGTCACTGTCGGGAGATCTGCACAGTAGAAACGTCGAGGAAAGGAAGTTTTGCCATCATTTTCGAGTTCAAGTGTAAACTTTATTGATGGTTCAACTGCATTGATCTTGTTGAGAAGGGCCTGGATATTGAGACGTCTCGGATAGCAAACCAATATATCATCAACGTATCTTAGCCAGGTAACGGTGTTGGGAATGAGGGTGTTGAATTTCTCTGTCTCCAAGTTTTCCATGAAGAGGTTGGCAAGCACAGCACTGAGCGGGCTGCCCATTGCCATCCCAAAGCATTGTTTGTAACAGTTGTCCTGATACTTGAAGAAGTTGAAATTAACCCCACAGTTCCACCCAGATTGATGAAATCTAGAAGAGGTAAAGGGAGGTCGTGGTTTTCAGTGAGCCTCTGTCTCAGAATGTTGATTGCAGCGTCAGTAGGAACGTTGGTAAAGAGGGCTTTGACATCGAAGGAAGCCATGCTTTTGTTTTTGACATTCAGGTTGGAAATTCGGGAGAGAAGGTCACCGGTGTTGAGGTGGGCTTGACTGATAGTGCCAGAAGCGCAAAAAGGGTATTGGCCCCAGGGAACAGCCCCCAAACAGTTCTAGTACTCCCCATGTGGCGATGTTGCCACGAATTTCCCCCGGGCACTTGGGGTTTGAGAAACATCAACGTTTCCACCAAAAACACATCCCTATCAAAGCCCTCACTACAAAAAACGCAGCCCCAACACCTCTAACTTAACAGCAGGGTCCTACACTATCCCTGTGGGTTCTGTCCAAGAAATGTGTAGGCGAGACGGCGGATCTTGCTTCACCCTTTGAATGAGATCGAAATGCTCTAACGTGCACACGTATCCTCAGCAAGAGCCAACCCTATCAAATTGAAAAAAGGGCCTCCCAAGTTACATGTCTTTATTTTGGTCAGAACCTGTTTACCACGTCTCGATAGCAAAAATGTTTGACAAAATACCTGGCTAAAAGTGTTACGATCTTCAACTTCTATTAGGACCTTACCAAAATCCAAGAGATTGGCAGGCACAACGTGCAGGAACTCCTACCCAAACAATGTGTGGAAGGTTGTGACAAATATATGTAGGGGAAATAAAGCCAGAACTTGGACCTTTAGAATAGTAGAACAAAAAATGCTTGCAGAAATGAGACGGCAAAAAGCGAGTGTTCAAGCTTGAGAATGTTGTGACAGCGTCATGAAAACATGAAGTAAACTAGGTATTAAAGGAAGCTTAAGACGGAATTGATTGAACTTAGCACTAATTCGGTCAGTAACACCTAAAGCAATGAGTGCGGTTACTGATAGTATTTCAAACTAAAGTTAGGACTATTACCCCCCCTGAAACAGTTCATGTACTGCCACAGGGCGGTTGCCTAAACTCTCACCGCATTTGGGTTTTCAGTAACATCAACGATTACCACCACTTAAACCCCACCCTTCACCTCACTTAACGCACCACACCTATATCTTCTACAGCTGGCTCTGATTAGCCTGAAGAGCTGCACTCAAGAAACGTTCCTTTAAAAGGAATCTGCTGTCCGCTGAATGTACGATAAGTGCTCTTCCAGAGACATGTAAGGTAGCCTGTGTCCTCCACAGAGACTCCACGGGGCATTTGATGAACTGGAACGAGGCACAACTCGTTCTCACCGAACCAGACCTCAGATGAACATCAAAATGGTATACAATACCGACAGGTTGTTAGGTAAGACACATATGCAACAGTTAGACAACTTTAATTCCGAAACGTTTCGCCTACAAAAGTAGGCTTCTTCAGTCGAATACAGAAAATAGGCAGGAACAGTAGAGATGTGAAGACGATGTAATCAGTCCATCACCCTTGTAGTCGTAGAATTTGAGGTTGTCAGTCCCTCGGCCTGGAGAAGTTCAGTTCCATAGTTCCTGACTATGGAACTGAACTTCTCCAGGCCGAGGGACTGACAACCTCAAATTCTACGACTACAAGGGTGATGGACTGATTACATCGTCTTCACATCTCTACTGTTCCTGCCTATTTTCTGTATTCGACTGAAGAAGCCTACTGTGTAGGCGAAACGTTTCGGAATAAAGTTGTCTAACTGTTGCATATGTGTCTTACCTAACAGACCTCAGACGCCGACGGTGCCTAGAAGCCTCGCTAATCACCGTCACCGACACTATAGAACGCAACACTGGAAACTACAAAATTTCAAAAACATTGGCATACATGATACTTAAGCAGCACCAACCCAACAACACAGGAGTCACGTGATTTCATCGTCTACCCGTCCTCATCATACGCAGAGGTTGTTTTGATAAGGACCTGCCTCGCATGGGCCAGTAGGCCTTCTACAGTGCTCCTCCATTCTTATGTTCTTATGACATTCCTCAGGTCACGTGCGTCACATCTCACTCTCCGCCTATATATATAATGTCTTTCTACCTCTGTATGTTAGAAGTGATCAAGGTCCCAGGACCGAAACGTTTTCTAATAAATATGTTATAGTGTTTGTTTACGTGTCTTTCTGAACCAACTTGTCGGTATTTATTACCAAGGTTTATACCATCAGAAACCTTCCCTATGAGGATAGACTAAGGGCCCTGAAACTGCACTCTCTAGAAAGACGTAGAATTAAGGGGGATATGATTGAGGTGTATAAATGGAAGACAGGAATAAATAAAGGGGATGTAAATAGTGTGCTGAAAATATCTAGCCTAGACAGGACTCGCAGCAATGGTTTTAAGTTGGAAAAATTCAGATTCAGGAAGGATATAGGAAAGTACTGGTTTGGTAATAGAGTTGTGGATGAGTGGAACAAACTCCCAAGTACAGTTATAGAGGCCAGAACGTTGTGTAGCTTTAAAAATAGGTTGGATAAATACATGAGTAGATGTGGGTGGGTGTGAGTTAGACCTGATAGCTTGTGCTACCAGGTCGGTTGCCGTGTTCCTCCCTTAAGTCAATGTGACCTGACCTGACTAGGTTGGGTGCATTGGCTTAAGCCGGTAGGAGACTTGGACCTGCCTCGCATGGGCCAGTAGGCCTTCTGCAGTGTTCCTTCGTTCTTATGTTCTTATGTTCTTAGTGTACCTAGCACCAGTGTAACTAGCACTAGTCTACCTTGCACTAGTGTACCTAGCACTAGTGTACCAAGCAATAGTGTAGCTAGCACTAGTGTACCTAGCACTACTGTACCTAGAACTAGTGTACCAAGCACTAGTGTACCTAGCACTAGTGTACCAAGCACTAGTGTACCTAGCACTAGTGTACCTAGCACCAGTGTACCTAGCACTGGTCTACCTTGCACTAGTGTACCTAGCACTAGTGTACCAAGCAATAGTGTAGCTAGCACTAGTGTACCAAGCACTAGTGTACCTAGCACTAGTGTACCTAGCACTAGTATACCTAGCACTAGTGTATCTAGCACTAGTGTACCTAGCACTAGTGCACCTAGCACTAGTGCACCTAGCACTAGTGCACCTAGCACTAGTGCACCTAGCACTAGTGCACCTAGCACTAGTGTACCTAGCACTAGTGTACCTAGCACTAGTGTACCTAGCACTAGTGTACCTAGCATTAGTGCACCTAGCACTAGTGTACCTAGCACTAGTGTACCTAGCACTAGTGTGAATAGCACTAGTGTACCTAGCACTAGTGTACCTAGCACTAGTGCACCTAGCACAAGTGTACCTAGCACTAGTGTACCTAACACTAGTGTACCTAGCACTAGTGCACCTAGCACTAGTGTACCTAGCACTAGTGTACCTAGCACTAGTGTACCTAGCACTAGTGTACCTAGCACTAGTGTACCTAGCGCTAGTGTACCTAGCACTAGTGTACCTAGCACTAGTGTACCTAGCACTAGTGTACCTAGCACTAGTGTACCTAGCACTAGTGTACCTAGCACTAGTGTACCTAGCACTAGTGTACCTAGCACTAGTGTACCTAGCACTAGTGTACCTAGCACTAGTGTACTAGCACTAGTGTACCTAGCATAGTGACCTAGCACTAGTGTTACACTAGTCCACTATGCACCTAGCACTAGTGTACCTAGCACTAGTGTACCTAGCACTAGTGTACCTAGCACTAGTGTACCTAGCACTAGTGTACCTAGCACTAGTGTACCTAGCACTAGTACACTGTAAAATTATCATCTATAAGAATAAATACGCTTATTTTCTTTGTTCATCGTATTGACATTTTTTAAATTAATTTGAATAACATTGTACACACACCACACACCCCATATAATTATTTTTATATATATATTATATAATATTTAATATATATAATATATATATAATAAATATATATATATATATATATGTATATATATATATATATATATATATATAAATATATATATATATATATATATATATTAAAATTATATATATATATATATAATTATATATATATATATAATATATATATTATAATATATTATATATATATATATATAAGTGGTCATAATTTCTACAGGGCACCCCTTTCCCGGTTTAGGCCTCTACAGGGGCATCCCTTCCGGGTTTGGGCCCTTCTACAGGGGCATCCCTTCCGGTTTAGGCCTTCTACAGGGGCATCCCTTCCGGTTTAGGCCTTCTACAGGGGCATCCCTTCCGGTTTAGGCCTTCTACAGGGGCATCCCTTCCGGTTTAGGCCTTCTACAGGGGCATCCCTTCCGGTTTAGGCCTTCTACAGGGGCATCCCTTCCGGTTTAGGCCTTCTACAGGGGCATCCCTTCCGGTTTAGGCCTTCTACAGGGGCATCCCTTCCGGTTTAGGCCTTCTACAGGGACATCCCTTCCGGTTTAGGCCTTCTACAGGGGCATCCCTTCCGGTTTAGGCCTTCTACAGGGGCATCCCTTCCGGTTTAGGCCTTCTACAGGGCTTTCCCTTCCGGTTTAGGCCTTCTACAGGGGCATCCCTTCCGGTTTAGGCCTTCTACAGGGGCATCCCTTCCGGTTTAGGCCTTCTACAGGGGCATCCCTTCCGGTTTAGGCCTTCTACAGAGACATCCCTTCCGGTCTAGGGCCTTCTTCTGAGGCATCCCCTTTTCACACCTAGGTGTTACTTCCGGTTTGACCTTGACCTCGCCCTCGAGACTACCTCACCCTTGACCCCCCCAACAAATACCCCCGCCCACGACCCCCCTTCGCGACCCCCCCTTCGCGACCCCCCCGTCGCCCCGCGCCCGCGCCCTTCGCGACCCCCGCCCGCGCGCCCGCCCGCGCGCCCGCCCGCGCCCTTCGCGACCCCCGCCCGCGCCTTCTGCTGCGCCTTCTGCTGCGCCTTCTGCAGCGTCGTCCGGATCGCCCCCGCGCCTCGAATTTTTTTCCGATTTTTTTCGAATTTTTTTGAATTTCATTTTCTTGTGCTCTCCACTTCCTCGAATCAAATTTTTAAGGTTCCCCCTCACACTTTCACCCCCCAAATACAAGTTTTTGTATTCCCCCCTATGGGGTTTTCGAAATTATCCATCTCCTTGGATCAAGGTTTTGGATTCTCCCCTATGGGGTTTTTGAATTTCTTATGAGCTCCTCGGATCAAATTTTTGAGGTTCCCCCTCTCACTTTCACCCCCATCCCAAAATTTCTCGATAATACAAGTTTTTAGGATTCCCCCCTATGGGGGTTTTCGAAATTCTTATGATCTCCTCGGATCAAATTTTTTGGATTCCCCCCCTATGGGGGTTTCGAAATTCTCCATCTCCTTGGATCCCCCTCCGACTTTCACCCCCATCCCAAAATTTCTCGATAATACAAGTTTTTAGATTCCCCCCTATGGGGTTTTCGAAATTCTCCATCTCCTTGGATCAAGGTTTTTTGGATTGTCCCTCCTTCCACCCCCACCCCCCAATCCCAAAAAATTCTCGATAATACCAAGTTTTTGGATTCCCCCCTATGGGGTTTTCGAAATTCTCCATCTCCTTGGATCAATTTTTTTTGGATTCCCCCCTATGGGGTTTTCGAAATTCCCCCTCCGACTTTCACCCCCAACCCCCAAAATTTCTCAATATTACCAAGTTTTTGGATTCCCCCCCTCTGGGTATAAGCATTCAAAATAGACTCCTCCTATGGGGGCATGCTTACTACAGGTCTAAACAAGTCAAATGAAACTAAGAAGGGGTTTTACTCGGTTGGTCAGTATTCCTCTCATTAATTTTAAATGAAATAAAAAAGGACCAAAACATACAACTGAATCTTGTCGACCCTTTTAGTTCATTAAAGTTAATAAGGGGACATAGTAGTGACGTCACGCGCACACAGGCCGAATCTTGTCGATCCTTTTAGTTCATTAAAGTTAATAAGGGGACACAGTACATCAGAAAGTCACATTTTTTCGTTAATACCCACAATTTCTTTACAACACAAGTCTAGACATTTTTTTTAACTATTTCATCTCAGGTCACTCCCCACGAAGTAACCTTCTCCCCACCCTCCCAAACCCTCACACTCCAACCAACACCTCACAATTTTCACTCATAACCCCAATTTTTCTCGTTTTAACCCTTTTTGTTCATTAATTAAAGTTAATAAGGGGACACAGTACATCAGAAAATCACCACATCGCTTACATCCACTTTCGTTAATTCACTACCACAATTTTACATATTACGAAGTTAAATACGCACTTTTTCTTTGAACATCTTCAAAACACTTTTCATAAATCATTTGAATATCACAAAAATAAACCCTTTATAAAATTTTTCCCAAACAACACTGAAATACTCCAAAAACATCATTCGAACACCCCTAAATCACCTCTGAATACACCCAGAACACCTTCATAAGTACTCTTGCACATCATTTGAACACCTTCATAAGTACTCTCATAATCATTTGTACACCTTCAAAACACCTTTGAACACCTTCAAAACACCTTTGAACACCTTCAAAACACTCTCATAATCATTTGAACACACTCAAAACACCTTTGAATAACCTCAAAACACCTTTGAACACCTTCAAAAACACCCTTGAACACCTTCAAAACACCCTTGATCACCTTAAAAAAAAACAACGTTTTGAACACACTCAAAACACCTTTTGAACACCTTTGAACATTTCCAAACCTTTTGAGTACTCCCAATTACACCACTGAATAAATACTAAAAAACACGCTGAATTCAATCAAAACACCCTTGATCACCTTCAAAACACCCTTGAACACCTTCAAAACACCCTTGATCACCTTCAAAACACCTTTGAACACCTTTGAACATTTCCAAAACACTGTTTGAGTACTCCCAATTACAACACTGAATACTACTAAAACACCGCTGAATTCAATCAAAACACCCTTCAACACCTTCAAAACACCTTTGAACACCTTCAAAACACCTCTGAACACCTTTGAACATTTCCAAAACACTATTTGAGTACTCCCAAATAAGATTTGACATCTCTAATTTATCTGCACTTATACATTTCATTAAATTACAACTCATCCCGCAGTCTCCAGACCCAGGCATTTTCTCGTTTTTTTTTTACCCTTTTAGTTCATTAAAGTTATTAAGGGGACACCCAAAACATCAGAAAAAAAATCACAAAAACTAACTCAAACACTTTACTTTGAACATCCCCAAAACACTCTCATAAACATTTGAATACACACATAAACACCCTTGAACACCTTCAAAACACCTTTGAATATCGTTTTTAAACTAATTTCATCACAACCCACTTATATCATCTTTTTTTCGGTAACTCTAATTCGACTACACTACCCTCATCAATTACCAACAAATTTTACTCCTTTTAACTAATGTTTATCACTGTAACCAAGATTTTCACAAAAAAAACTCTATGACACCTAACACAAAGCACACACACACCCCACAACCCCCACAACCCACAATTTTTTAAACGTTTTTAACCCTTTTAGTTCATTAAAATTAATAAGGGGGGACAGTTCATCAGAAAGTCACAACAACAACAACCCACAACCCACAATTTTTCTCGTTTTATCTAATTTCATCAGAAAGTCGCACACACACAACCCCTTCCACTCACCCACAATTTTTTTTTCTCGTTTTAACTAATTTCATCAGAAAGTCACAACAACAACAACCCAACTTTATAATCCCAAAAACCTTTGAATAACCTCAAAACACCATTTGAGTACTCCCAAATACACCACTGAATACTCCTAAAACACCGCTGAATACACTCAAAACACCACCAAAATCACCATAAACTAAGATCAAAAACCCCACAACCCACAACACCCACATCCCACATCACCCACAAAACCCCCATCACCAACAACCCCACAATTTTTTTCTCGTTTTTACCCAATTTCATCAGAAAAAGTCACAAAAACAACCCACTTATATCATCTTTTCGCAACACATAGTTCGACAACAACACCCACAACACCCACATCCCAACAACTAACCCACAACCCACTTCACCCCACACGCCACAACGCCCCCAACAACACGCACAACCCCACAATTTCTTTCTCGTTTTATCTATTTTCACATCTAAAGTCACAACAACCCACATCACCCCATCACCCACACCTCCCAAAATTTTTTCTCGTTTTAAACTAATTCATCCAGAAAAAGTCCCAACAACAACCCAATTTTTAACATCTTTTTCGTATCTCTAGTCGTCAACAACACCCACAACCCACAACACCCACAACACCCACACCCCACTTCACTCCACAATATTTTCTCGTTTCAACTAATTTTCATCAGAAAAGTCACAACACCCACAACACCACAACACCCACAACACCCCACAGACCCTCAACAACACCACACAATTTTCACTCAATAACTCCCGCAAATTTTTTTCTTGTTTTTTACCCTTTTAGTTCATTAAAGTTATATTAAGGAGACACCAATACATCAGAAAAAAAAGTCACAAAAACAACTCAAAACACTTTACTTTGAACATCCCCAAAACACTTTTCATGAACATTTGAATACTCACATAAACAAACCCTTGAACACCTTCAAGAACACCTTTTGAATATCGTTTTTTTAAACTAATTTTCAATCACAACTCACTTATAATCCCATCTTTTTTTTTTCGGTACACTCTAATTCGACTATGTACACTACCCTCAATCAAATACCAACAATTTTACTCCTTTTTAACTAATGTCATCACTGTAACCAAGATTTCACAAAACTCTATGACACCTAACACACACGCACAACACACACACACACACACACACACACACACACACACACAACACACACACACACACACACACACACACACACACACACACACACACACACACACACACACACACACACACATAACTGCTGCAGCATATGGGCGCCTGGCAAACCTGAGAACAGCATTCCGATACCTTACTAAGGAATCATTCAAGACACTGTACACCGTGTATGTCAGGCCCATACTGGAGTATGCAGCACCTGTTTTGGAAACCCGCACTTGATAAAGCACGTCAAGAAACTAGAGAAAGTACAAAGGTTTGCGACAAGGTTAGTTCCAGAAGCTAAGGGGAATGTCCTATGAAAGAAAGATTAAGGGAAATCGGCCTGACGACACTGGAGGACAGGAGGGTCAGGGGGAGACATGATAACGACATATAAAATACTGCGTGGAATAGACAAGGTGGACAAAGACAGGATGTTCCAGGGAGGGGACACAGAAACAAGAGGCCACAATTGGAAGTTGAAGACACAAATGAGTCAGAGAGATAGTAGGAAGTATTTCTTCAGTCATAGAGTTGTAAGGCAGTGGAATAGCCTAGAAAATGACGTAGTGGAGGCAGGAACCATACACAGTTTTAAGACGATGTTTGATAAAGTCATGGAGCGGGGAGAGAGAGGGCCTAGTAGCAACCGGTGAAGAGGCGGGGCCAGGAGCTAGACTCGACCCCTGCAACCACAAATAGGTGAGTACAAATAGGTGAGTACACACGCACACATACACACACACACATATACACACACACACACACACACACACATCACACACACACACACACACACACCACACACACACACACAACACACACACATACACACACACACACACACCACACACACACACACACACATACACACACACACACAACACACACACACACACACAACACACACACACCCACACACACACACCACACACACCGGTAGAAATATTTACTCGATTTCCCAATAGAAACACTTTCCCCGCTCTGAGAGACTCATTGTGGGCCACCCCTTCCCCCTCCGACGCCACCAATGTTGCGGTTCACACCCAAGGTAGAAATCACATTAACCTAACCTAACCTAACCTAACCTAACCCAACCTAACCTAACTTAACCGAACCTAACCTAACTAACCTAACCTAACTTAACCTATCCTAAACCCACCTTACCTAACCTAGCTAACCTAACCTAACCTAAACCATTTAAACACCTCCAAATCCCAAAAACTACTGATTACTACCAATCACCACTGAATATACCAAAAAACCGTCAAAATCCCAGTAAACTAAGTTTTAACTCCCCTCCAACTTCCTTTTTATAGAAAAACCCTCAATCACTTATCCATAGTTCCAACCTACCTCCCTCCTAACCTAACCCAACCTACCTAAACCCAACCGAACCTAACCTACTTTCCCCCTCCTCCAACCAATCCTCCTTTCCTTTCCCCCCTAATTTT
>NW_026469606.1:0-12331 GCF_026875155.1 Cherax quadricarinatus
TTTTCCCCCCTGGAACCCCGTCCTTGTCCACCTTGTCTATTCCACGCAGTATTTTTTATGTCGTTATCATGTCTCCCTGACCCCCCTGTCCTCCAGTGTGTCAGGCCGATTTCCCTTAATCTTTCTTCATAGGACTTTTCCCCTTAGCTCTGGAACTAACCTTGTCGCAAAACCCTTTGTACTTTCTCTAGTTTCTTGACGTGCTTTATCAAAGTGCGGGTTCCAAAAGGTGCTGCATACTCCAGTATGGGCCTGACATACACGGTGTCCCAGTGTCTTGAATGCTTCCTTACAAAGGTATCGGAATGCTGTTCTCAGGTTTGCCAGGCGCCCATATGCTGCAGCAGTTATCTGATTGATGTGTGCTTCCGGAGACATGCTCGGTGTTATACTCACCCCAAGATCTTTCTCCTTGAGTGAGGTTTGCAGTCTTTGGCCCCACCTAGCCTATACTCTGTCTGGGGGTCTTCTGTGCCCTTCCCTATTTCATGACTTTGCATTTGGCAGGTTTAAAATTCGAGAAGCCATTTGCTGGACAGGTGTCCAGTCTGTCCAGGTCTCTTTGATAGTCCTGCTGGTCTCATCAGATTTAATTCTCCTCATTAACTTCACATCATCTGCAAACAGGGACACTTCTGAGTCTAACCCTTCCGTCATGTCGTTCAATATACCAAAATAGCACTGGTCCTTGGACCGCACCTGTGTGTGTGTGTGTGTGTGTGTTGTGTGTGTGTGTGTGTGTGTGTGTGTGTGTGTGTGTGTGTGTGCGCGTGTGTGGTTTCTCACCTATTTGTGGTTGCAGGGGTCGGGTCTTTTGCTCCTGGTGTGTGTGTGTGTGTGTGTGTGTGTGTGTGTGTGTGAGTACTCACCTAGTTGAGGTTGCAGGGGTCGAGTCCAAGTCCTGGCCCCCGTGTGTGTGTTGTGTTTGTGTGTGTGTTTGTGTGTGTGTGTGTGTGTGTGTGTTTTGTGTGTGTGTTGTGTGTTGGTGATGTGGTGTGTGTGATAACAATCAATATTTGCACCAACAATCATCAGTTGTGACCGGGTGGGGAAGTGTGAATTGCTCATTACTCATAATTTATTCATGTTTGTAGATGTAAAAATAAGTAACCATTTCAGAATTCATTCCCTTTGTACTTGCGAGCTCATTCCTTTGTACCTATTCGCTATCAAAATTTTGGAGGCCAGTCCCTGGACCATTAGTACCTCTGTAACGGTAAATCCCTTTTGTAATTTGTCATTTGTGACCAGACCTATGGAGTTCATTCCCTTTTTAAAATTGTGGTTCATTCCCTTTGTAAATTTGAGTTCATTCCCTCTGTAATTTGCTCAGCTTAAAATTTGGGTCATCCGGGGACCCATTATGTACCTCGTAATCTTTTGACTATCCCCCACAGGGGGTATGGGCTGCATAATGAATATTTTAAAAATAACATACACTTTCCAGGGATACTCAACGACTTTTCCCCCCCAAATTTTTGCACTCTCTTTTGTCCCCCTTTCCTTTATACAAAGGAACTATGAGCTTCGCCAATCCCCGGTACCCTTACCCCCTTCCCTACATTTATTAAAATTTGCCCAACCACTCCAAAACTTTAAACCCCCCTGCTTTTAAATTTCTATCTTATCCCCTCAGTCCCCCCTGCCTTTCCCCCCTTTATTCTACCACTGCCTCACGAAATTCCCCCCCACTCACAACTTGCTTTCCTCACTCCTAAAAATGTTACTCCCCCTCGCCCCCATACACGAAATCAAGCTTCCCCCTCTTAATCAAATTTAACATTCCTCTTCTCTCTCTCTCTCTCTCTCTCTCTCTCTCTCTCTCTCTCTCTCTCTCTCTTTTTATATAATGTTATATATAATATATTATATATATAATATAAAATTATTTATATATATATATATTTATATATTATATATATATTTATATTTTATATATATATATAATAGTGGGTGTGTGTCGTGCCCCAAAAAAATGTAAAACTGGTCAAATTTGCAAGAATATTTAAAATTAAGTCCTTTCAAAAAATTTTTTCCCCTTTTTACGTTTAAAGATATATTTTTTTTTTTAAAAGTTTTGTAAAAAAATTTAAATTTTGCACCCGAAGTTTAGAAAAACTTCTAACTTATTATAACAACAACAATTTATTTTTGCCTAACCTAATAAATATATTTTAGATTTTTTACAATAATTTAATATAACAAAACAGTGAAATTATTTTTTTTTGTTGGTTCAGTGTTTTGGCCCAATTATTGCTACACAAATTTTTATTTCCCATATGCAAGATGAGCGTTCTATTTTAAACCAAATCGCAAGTTCTGCCTTTCGGGCCCAAAATAATATATATATATTTTTATTACCCAAGGCCCGGGGAAATACAACTTTGCTAATGGATTTGGGTTTTCAAAATGTAAGTCTACAATTTTGGGCCTTTTTGCAAGGTGGGGGTTGTACATTTTATGGTACAATAAAACCGGGGCCAAAAATGAAAACTTTCACACATATCCCACATCTGGGTATTTTAATTTTTTTGACTTTTTCGCCACCCAGTGGCTTTACCCAATAAAATTAAAGGAATAATGGAAAAAACAGTACAGCTATTTACAAAAAGACGGGGGTTATCAGTCCCTCAGCCTTGGAGTTTTTTTGTAAAAAGCCCCGTGGTTTTAAAAGTCTTGAGGACTACAGTGGTCTTAATTTAACTTTAAAGGGCTGGGGGAAAGTGATTACCTCGGCTTTGGTATATAAAAAGCTCAACTGTTTCCCCATTATATCCTTGAATTTATATTGTTTAAACCCAAACTGGAGGGGCAAAAACGTCAGCAAAAAACTTTCCCCGGGACGTTGACGTTCTTTAAGGCGGGAATTTTCTCAATCTACAGACTTTTTTTATTTTTTTGCTATATCATTTTGGGGGCCCAAGGGAACCCCTTATAT
This sequence comes from Cherax quadricarinatus, assembly GCF_026875155.1. Lineage (NCBI taxonomy): Eukaryota > Metazoa > Arthropoda > Malacostraca > Decapoda > Parastacidae > Cherax > Cherax quadricarinatus. The sequence goes on from NW_026469606.1 coordinate 2,939, forward strand.
AGTAAACGTTCTTTCCTATTCCCCACCCCGTTAGGAGCGAAAAGATAAGTAAGATAAGATTTCCGTTGGTTTTTTTTAACCCCGGAGGGTTAGCCACCCAGGAAAACCCCAAAAGGAAAGTCAGGCGTCATCGGGGAAACGTCAAACTTATTTCCTTTGGGGGGGCCCTTAATCTTGCCCCCTAGGTGCGACCCACACCAGTCGACAAACCACCCGGGTACCTTTTTTGCTGTAGGTGAACAGGAAAAACAGGTGAAAGGGGAAACGTGTCGAATTTTTCCCACCCCCCCGGGGAAAAACAAACCCCGGGCCTTCCGTGGAAGGGGGGTTTAGCCCCCAAAGGCCCCAGGGCCCACCCTTGAGTTGAATATTCAATAATATAAAAAAACAAAACAAAGGGAACGTTAATGAACACTTTCATTGTTAGTAATAACTCCCTGTGAAGAGGCCCCCCAAAGGAAGGGGGTTTCGAAATATTAGATAAATTTTAAATTTCTGTTTTTTTGTGCCCCCAATGGGGGTTTTATTATTGCCCAAAATGTAAAAATTTAAATAGGGACCTCGGGGCAAGAAATTTTTGCTTTCAAAATGTACATAATTATTACAGAATTGGGGGGAAATTTAGGGCCCATAAATTTGGGGAAACGTTATTTTTCCCTGGAGGGTGTTACGGGGGTCAGCCCCCCCCGGTCCATGACCACTCGCTTTAAAAGTGTTTTGGAAAAGAGAAAAAAGTGGAATTTAAAAAAATTTGCATTTTACAGTTTTTAAAATTTGAAGTGAGATTATTTTAATGCAAAAATTTAAAAAAAATAAGTTTTTTATCTGAAAAAAATTTCAATTACTCCGATAGGGTTTAAAGTGGGAAAATTTTAAAATTCATCAGAGTTATAAAAAAATTCCAGCCAAACAATAGAGCAAAAATTCCCAACTCAAAGCCCTTTGGGGAGTGATCATGTGGGGAGGATCTCACCTTAAAGGCCCGAAACATTGTATCAATGGATCGGGCTAGAAAAATGACAGGATGGATAATGGGGACCTTCAAAACTGGGGGAAGGGCCCCAAGCCATGAGGGAAAACTTTTTCAGGTCACTTGTTCTATCTAGGCTGGAATTTTGCTCCCAACCCTAACAGAAACTTTAAAGGGGAGGTAAAATTTGCCGCCCTGGGAAAATGAAACGGGAAAATTTTTCACGGGGGGCCATAACGGAAAATAAAACCCCTAAATTACTGGGAGCGTTGAAGTTCCTGAACCTGTACTCCCTGGAACCCCCGGGGGGGGGGGAGAGATGCAGATTATTTCCCCTGGAAAAATTTCCTAGAGGGACTTGTCCCGAACTTCCCACACGAAAATAACTCAAAAACAAAAGCAAAAGACTCGACAGAGGGATGAAACATCCCCCCAGTAAAAAAGCAGGGGTGTAAAAGCACGTTAAGGAAATACAAAAGTGTCGGGGGCCCCGAAAATTTTTAAAACTGTTACCACCCATAAAAAGGGGGTTTAACCAATAGACTCCGGGCAGTTTCAAGCTGGCACTGGACAAGCCCAAAAAAGTCGGAAACTGACCAGGGGGCTGTGGTTCGTACTTTGGGAAATTTCGTCAGCCAGCGAAAACAGCCTGGTTGACCCCTTTGATCCCCCAGGAGGCCTGGTCAAAAGCCCGGGGGCCACGGGGGCGTTGACCCCCAAAACCCCCCCAAGGTCTCCGGGTTTAACCTATGTGTACGGGTTTGAGTAATAATGTTTTTATTAATGGTCATGTGTTGTTTTGTTTTTTAAATTTGGGACTTTTTTTGGTGAGATCATTACCCCCTACTTTAAGCGAAAGTTTTGCTTTACTTTTTCTAAAGTTTATTTAGATTAAAAAAGGGAACCCCAATAGATATTTACCCACGGTTTACCCGATGTAAAAAATTTAAATCTTCAATTTTTATTATTGTATCAGTTGCACTTTTCCTGGCCTTAAAAAATGCGTATATTTTTTTTAAAAAATTTATAATAAACATGTTAGTTTAATAATGGCAAGTTAGAAAATTCCACCTGAAAACTATTGATAAGGGATGGGGTTTTCCCAAATTTTGTAAAACCGCCATGATCCTTGCCAGCCCGGGTATTTTTAGGAAATCTTGGCTTCTGCAGTTTCCCTAAAAAATTCTGCAGTGTATCTTTACACTTTGGTGAGCAGCGTTTTTATTTTCATCAAATGGTATTTTTGTTCTGTTCCTTGCATTTTTTACTTTTAACGAATTTTTTTTATTGTAAAAATTTCCCCCAAATAAGATTATTTGGTGGTATAGGGGGCTTGGCAAAGGGTATCAGCGAGGAAAACCTAATTTTTAAATTGGGAAATGGGGAATTTCTGGGGTTTTAAATTGAAACAAATAACCTGCACACGGGCGAAAAGCTTACGGGGCGTTTCGGTCCGATTTGGGTTCCTTTTTCCCCAAAATTGTGACTCAAAATTTGGTCCAAGTCGGACCGAAACGTTGTGGAAAGCTCCTTCTCCTATTGTAGGTTTTTTTGTGTATTTTTCCCAGTGATTTTTTTTGAGTTCAAATTATGGGGTTTGGTGATCGTGGGGCCAAAAATCTCTTTTACACTAAAGGGTCTCCCGGGTTTAAAAAAGAATCTATATGTACCTTGGTATTCAATGTTAGTGGACTTTTTGATCTCTTATTTTGGGGGGTTTTACCCCCCCGGGACAGTTTTATCTTATAAAATGAGCTATAAAAAAAAATGGGGGCGTTTTAGGGGGTGCTTAAAATATAAATAATTTAAGAATTATGTACGGCAATAAACCCCGATCCCCCACAGAGGGGTTTTGGGGTGGACAAGGGGGCTCTCCGTTTCAGAGTGTGCGTTTCTAAAAGGAGTGGGGGTGGGGATGGGGTCTGTTCCTCAACACAGAAGTATATAGATCAGTGCAAGAAGTTCTTTGTTTTTCCCTGCCAAAAGGAAAACTTGCCGCTTTCTTTGCTGAATCTATTCAGGTTTAAAAAAGAATTTTCCTTTTTTATTTTTTGTACTACATGTGCCCTTTAGGGGAAACTTAAAAAATTTTTTTTCATGATAGATAATTGCAACAAAAGGTGATATAATAACGTGTTTAAATTTTGCTATTTTAATTAAAATCATTATCAGTAAATATGATTTTCTTGTAAAAGTATTCTTTGCAAAAGTAAGATTTTTCATAAATTTTCGATTTGAAAAAAATTTTTGGTACTGATTCACCGTTATAGATGTTCATATTCATAAATTAAAATTTTATCTTTTATTTTGTTAAAAAAATGTGCATTTTAAGGGAGTTTGGGGGAACAAATACAGTATCCTCTGGGTTTCTTGAAGAAAGCCCCTTTGAGCTGGGGCCGGGTTCCCTGGAGGACTCTGTGTCTCAGATGAGGTAAAAACTGTTTATATATGTAGTTTTCTTCTTTTACTGTTAAAAAAAATTTAATGTTTATTTCGCCCTGTTAAAAAACCTATATACCCTACACATGTTTTTTTTTGTTAATTTTTTCTTTTGTCCTCTTACAGGGACAGACAGGCTTTTTGGGCGGACTCGGGGAGCATTTTTGGGGGTTTGAAGGCCCCGGCGTTGTTCCCGACATTGTGCTATGGCTAAAGGTATGGGAAATGGCTTCCCCAATTTCTGTGTTGTTACCACGGGCAGCTGAGCCAAAAAAAAAAGTTAGGCTTACACTTCAACACATTTGGGGGGTAAAACCCGTTGCCTCAGCAGTTGGAGTATTTTGTTCTTGAGGTAAGACTTGGGTTTTTTGCCATTTTTTCATCCTTATAAATTAATATTTAAAACGGAAAGGGAAAACTGCAACAAGCCCACTGGTCCATACTAGAGAGGTCTTTAAATCACAACCCCACACTCGCTCACGTTACTCGTCCAACCTGTATTAAAAACAAAAACAAAGTTTTTGCCTCAATGGGCGCCACCTGGGGGGTTCCTCTCCCAACCTTCTTTTTACATTTGAAAAAGTTTTTAAAATTTGATCGATTATAGACCTTTGGGGTCAAGGTTGGGACCCTTTGGGTCCCCCTCTCACATTGGTCTTCAGATACGGGATAGAAATGAAGAAATTTGCAAAAGGGGGGGTAATTACCCAAAATTTTGGGGTGTCAACTAGTAGTTTTTAGGACAGCAATTTCGGAAAAAAATTTAAAAATTCATTTTATTTGAGGGGGGTTTAAAACTGTCATATATCATCATTCCACCCGGGAGAAAATTGCCCCAAAGGTCCCTTTTGCATCCAAACAAAATCAGCAAATTTTTGGATGTCACTACTTTCAAAGGGTTCCCGCTGGTAGTTGTGAAATGACCAAGTTTTAAGCTTTACCCCATGAAAATTTGTCAAACCCCGGTCAAAAATTTTGCTTTGGATTTCGATTAAAATTAATAAATTTATAAAAAAATTTCTCAAAAAAAAACATTTAGGGCATGTCAAAAAATATTTTTTTCCCCAGTGATATTTGTCGGGTGAAAAGCCCTGACTTTGGGGTTTTTGCAAAAAAACATAACTTCTTAAAAAATTTTTAAATTCAACCCTACCCTTTCTAAAATATAAGTTAATATTAATGACTGAAAACCTTACATTAAAAATTTCCCTAATGTTTAAATGACTGAATTCATGTTGCAAATAAACAACTGTTACCAAATTTTAACTAATCATTAATTTTTAAATAGTTGTTGTTTAGCTATTTAAAACTTTTAGACCCAGTTCCGGATCATTATGTGCCACTGTTTTAATTTTGATACCACCCCCCAGCATGGGTTTTGGCTGCATAATAACGCTATTAACTCAAATTTGTTGTAACCATGTGTTAAATTACGCAAAAATTAACCAACAGCAGCATTCTTGACTAAGTAGTCGATGAGCTTTTAAGCCCCATTAACCAACTAACCAGCCTTGAAATGTTATCATATACTCTACTGAAAAGAGTAAATCAATATAAATCGCACGAATTTTGAAACAGACTTTACATATTAAGACTAGATAAAAAAAATAATTAAAAATGTAATAGATATTTCATGTATAGTGACCAGTATAAAATATGTGAGGCAGTGTTTTGAAAGCATGTGTTCTGAAGATAGTTATAAGTATTTGTTTCAGGTTCTTGAGGAAGAGAAGACACAAGAAAAAGCTCTCGAAGTGGGGACATACTTCCTGCATAGTTTGGCTAAACTCAGGTAAATATTTATCCAAAACTTGTATGTGTCATAGATGTGTGTCAGCAGCCTGTTATGTAAATAGAAAACTTGCAGGAATAGGAGGATGAAGACAAACATTAATTAAAAATAAATACCACGAAACTGTCACTGGAACAATTCACAACTAACCCACAATGCCATGACTGGAACAATTTTCAACTAAACCTAAATAGTTACTGGAACAATTTTCTACTAACCCACAATCCCGTGACTGGAATAATTTGCAGCTAACCCGTAATAAGTAAGTTTATTCAGGTATACACAAATAAAGTTACATAGATTATCATACATAGCAGCATATGTGTAGAGAACCTGGGATAACACAAAAAAAAGTCAGTGACTTATTTCCAATGGGGTCCTTTTACCTTATTATTATAATATAAAGGTTACAATATCTTATTATTATTCTATAATGAAGATAACATCTTATTATCATGCTAAAAAGACTATCTACTACACGAGGTCATTAAGACTATCTACTACACGAGGGTCATTAAGACTATCTACTACACGAGGGTCATTAAGACACCCTTCTCCTGCATTATTCTTACCGAGACCTGGCTAAAACAGGACACAATAGATATCTACCCTCTACCAGGATACACAGCAATCCACAACTGCAGACCATACCAAGTTGGGTGGTATTGCAATCTATTACTCTAACCAATTATCTTGTATCAGCACCAATTGCTTTAGTGATGAATATGGAGAATACATTTTTGCTAATTTTACTGTAAAAAACCTTAAGACGCCTATAACTATCGGTGCCATTTACCGGATACCCCACACTAACGTAACAAACTCCAGTGAGAAATTAAAGGCACTAATAACAAACAGACAAATGAATAAGCACCACCTTCTCTTAGCTGGAGACTTCAACATCAACCTTGGCCTACTAACTGATTTCATCAACAATATGAACAACACACTTCTCATACCAACAATAACTGAACCAACCAGGCTCGCTGAAACAAGTGCAACCATAATAGACCACATATGGACCAATATACTAGCCCCCCTTAAATCAGGGATAATCACAGATAGCACTACAGACCACTACCCTACCTTCCTCTTGACAAACATTAGTAAACCACCACTTGAATACAACAAAGTCTCATTTAGACTCCATGATGAGGCCTCAATAAGGAAGTTCACAGCTGACCTAGAGACTGTTGACTGGCCTACAGAATTCTCCAAGGCCAATGGTATTGACGACTGGACAGACATTTTTCTTAACAAACTACTTAGACTATACAACAAACATTGTCCTATAAAAACGAAACAGATCACAAACAAACGGCTTGGTTGCCCATGGCTAACCAGCACCATTCTGAAATCCATTGATAAGAAACACCAATATGAAAAGCAATATAGACAGGGCTTAATACACAAAGATATTCTTAAACACTATTCATCAGTCCTCACCAAAGTAATAAAGAAAGCCAAACAACTATACTACTCCAGTAGATTCACTGACACAAGAGGAGATATAAAGAAGACCTGGAAAACACTCTCTCAGATTCTAGGGACCCACAAACTGAAAAAAAACAAGAATATTGTCCTAACTAAACTTAATGAAACACCATTGCAACCCACCGACACAGCTAACAAGATAAACGACTTCTTCTCAACCATAGGTTCTAATCTCGCCAATAAAATCCCACGTACCAATGCCCATGCGGGGACTACCTAGATGGGAATTTCCCAAATTCCTTCTATCTTGCTCCAACTGAGCCCACAGAAGTCACCGAGATTATAAAGTCACTTAAAAATAACTCAGGGAATCTGTCTCATGTCCCACCATTATTATAGTACAAGAGAGTGGCCCATGTCCTCTCGCATACTATCTCATTGCTTTTTAACAAGTCACTAGAAGCTAGCACCTTCCCGAAACTACTCAAGACGGCAAGGGTTACACCAATACATAAAGGTGGTGACCCTACAGATTTAAACAACTATAGACCAATATCAAACTTACCATTGCTATCCAAAATCTTTGAGAAACTCGTGCACAGGAGACTATATTCATTTATAACGTCTCAAAACATACTCAACCCCTGCCAATTTGGATTCAGGAAAAAATAAAAGCACTAACGATGCAATTATAAAAATGCTAGATCTGCTTTACACAGCATTGGAAAATAAGGAATATCCACTAGGAATTTTTATTGACCTAAGAAAAGCTTTTGACACAGTAGACCACGGCATCCTACTCCACAAACTTGACCATTATGGTATAAGAGGCCATGCGCTTGCATATTTCAAATCTTACCTTACTAATAGGTATCAGTATGTCACCATTAAAGACACAGCATCAACAACACAGCCACTTGATTCTGGAGTTCCGCAGGAAGTGTCCTTGGTCCCCTGCTCTTCCTCATATACATCAATGATCTTCCAAACGTATCTCGACACCTGAACCCCATTCTCTTTGCTGACGACACGACTTATGTCATCTCTCACCCTAATCTTGCAACCCTCAACACCATTGTTAATGAGGAGCTGATCAAAATATCGACTTGGATGACAGCCAATAAACTTACGCTTAACGTTGACAAAACCTACTACATTATGCTTGGTAGCAGAGCAGGAGATGCGCAAATTAACATTAAGATCGACAACACTCTAATTACCAGGCATAATGAGGGCAAATTCCTAGGCCTATACCTCGACAACAACCTGAACTTCAGCACCCATATCCAACACATAACCAAAAAAGTATCCAAAACGGTTGGGATCCTCTCCAAGATACGATACTACGTGCCGCAAACTGCCCTTCTCACACTATACCATTCACTTATATATCCATACCTCACCTATGCTATCTGTGCTTGGGGTTCAACTGCAGCAACACACCTAAAGCCAATAATAACCCAACAAAAGCCGCAGTAAGAATAATCATTAAATCCCATCCCTGGCAACACCCACCCCCCACTCTTCATAGATCTAAACTTACTCCCTGTTCAGTACATCCACACTTACTACTGTGCAATCTACATCTACAGGACCTTAAATTCCAATATTAACCTTGACCTAAAACGCTTTCTTGATAGTTGTGACAGAACCCACAGGCACAACACCAGACACAAATATCTCTATGACATTCCCCGTGTCCGACTAAACCTTTACAAAAATTCAATGTATGTCAAAGGCCCTAAAATCTGGAACACCCTACCTGAAAATTCCAAAACTGCAGACACATTCATCACCTTCAAAACTACCATCAGAAAACATCTTATCTCCCTGATACACCCTGTCAACTAATATACGAATACCACTGGTGGTTCACACTTACACTCACTCACCCATTTGACCATAAACAGAAATATCAATCTCAATCTCAAAATAATGAATCTTAACTAGTCATAAGTTGGCCTGTGATACTCCAATACTGAAACTACGTATAGTGCCAAAACAAAAGCATTCACATTGCTAAACTCACAACTAGTATTTAGTCACTTAGCCATAATACCAACTTATCTCATAATTTTGTAACATTTTAAACCTAAGATTTAATATAAGTCAGCCCGAAATGCCTAGCCATGCTAGGCGTTCTAGTGGTACACTCTGTAATTATTATTTTACTACATGTAAACCACACAATAACCAAATTCTGTAAACTCAGCATTGTAATACTTATAGTGAATAAAGTTTGAATTTGAATTTGAATTTGAATTTGAATCTACAACACGAGGGTCATTAAGACTATCTACAACAACACGAGGGTCATTAAGTCTATCTACAACACGAGGGTCATTACTAGGAATAAGGTAAAATTACACGTGTGTTAGCTAAAAAAATAAAAAAATCATTCCCCTGCCTTTCTGTAGCTACATTCATCAGACACCTTTTGGCACTCTTTTTGAACTGGTTCATGCTATGACTGGCTCTTGCAAGTGTAGGCAGTCTGTTCCATTCCTTAATTGTTGTACAATAAAAGGTGTTTGAAGCCTGGCCACTGACTGTGGGTACTACAAAGTTGTGCTCTCTCCCCCTAGTGCTATGATTGCTTTGGTTCCCAACCTTGACAAAATTGACAGCAAGATATTCTGGACACTGTTTGTGAGCAATTTTATAAACATGATTTAGCTTCAGTTGTTTTACTCTGTCTTCAGCTTTCATCTATCCAACTGCTGTAATTCATCCTGGCCTACATGTTCTCTTGGACTCA
>NW_026469607.1:0-12466 GCF_026875155.1 Cherax quadricarinatus
CGTTTTAATATTTTTTTGTATGATTGTTTCTTTTTTAAAGTTTATAATTATGGTCTGTACCCTGATCCCGGGTTTTTGGTGTTAATGCAAGTTCTGATGTTAAGTTTTAGTCGTATGGTATACAGACATATCTAGACAGTTAGTCTGTATGGTATACAGACATATCTAGACAGTTTTAGTGACGTAGTCCATTTGTGTCTAAGATTTGTATATGGGGTATTGTAACAGTTTAGAGCTTGTTATTGGTTCTAAGCTGTATTCTTTTTCTGTTTATTTGGTATGTTGGGATATTTTTCAGCTGTATTGTTAGGGATAAGTATGTAGATTATCTAGTCAGATTATGATGTTAGGTTTTGGTTTTTTGATTAATGTGAAGGAGGGGTTTTAACTGATATAACTTCTTTGTATATTTTATGTTCAAGTGTATTGAACCTTTGTCAATGTCATTTATAATGTACAATTTTATATTATATACAAGTTTTGTAATTATAGTCAATTTCATGACCCTGTGACATGTAATTTTGTTTTTAGTTATGTTCTTGATGTAAGTTGTTGTTGTAACATCTTGCGAGCATGTAGGTACAATCCGTTTGTCAGTTAATTTGATTAGGTTCCATACTGTTTCTTTATTTTTATGTTAAACTGTATTGGTTTTAAATAAAATATAAAAAAAAACCCTCATATACCCCATGATAACAATCAATATCATGCACGGTGGTGGGTTTAATACACTACCGCTGACTCTTCACCCCCCCCCCACATGCCTAGTAACTGTGTCTGCCGTCACCACTCATAACCACCATCAGTCATTGAATTTAAAAATACATTAAAATACAATAACATAAAGGAATATGAGAACCCCTTATCGTCTCCGCCACAGAAAAATAAAATTTTTACATTTTCTAAATACATACTGCTGATTCATCTTTGTGCTTACAAAATATCCCCCATCACCTATGATTTTTATCTCTTTACTCCAAAGATAAAAACCAGATTATACATTTCACCAATCAATTATATTACAATAAGCATAATAATATCAATACTTATCATCCGACTAATAGGTGTGCATTATTATCACCCTGAGTTCCATGAAATTGCATAAGAATAATCCCATATATTGACAATCCTCACAATCCTTCCCCGCCCTTCTAAATACAGTGTACATATATCCAATGACATTTCGTTATGATCCAATCATATTTACTTTACACTTCCCCTTTTTCCCCCAGTGCAAGATAAATGCCACTTGCACTAGACGTCACAACACCTTACATTTGTTCATTTAAATCGTATAAAATAAGAACTAACATAAATAACTTATAAAATATATAGATAGTAAATTATTTGACAAAGTGAAGAATACCAACTAATATGGTAACAGTACACTAAAAATTTGGGTAACTCACTCACTAATACAATTTCCCATTTTTTATGTATTATGTTCAACAAGATATAATATTTATTAAAAATTTTTCCAGAGCAATATCAGACTTACTCGTCACGCACTAAGTTACACAATATAACTTCTGGCTCCTAATAAACATGTACCGGGCATACTACCTCAATCTTAACAAAACCAACCGGCAAAAGACACTTCAGAAAGCCACCCCTGCCATCCCCTGACCCCATCCCTATCTGTATTAAAAAAACACAAACTCACGTTCCCTTCCATGCTCAAGTTCGTACCTGATGTCGAAAGTCATAGAACCCCTGCTCTTAACCAAATTTCACCAGTTCACCCCCCTACACCCCCCTCATTCCTAACGACTTTACACCCATATGCTCCACTACAACACACTTTTATTCCACCTTCCATCCTCCACTAATCTCAAAAAAGAACAAGAATCCCAGTTTAGGGAGAACCCAGCCCAACCCAGCTCTAAACTACCCCCAACCCTAACATTACACCTACCGTCAGATTACGATAACCCAAGGGAAAACTATTTACCCACAACCTCCCATATAGTAGCCTATTTCTGCATACTGTACGAACACACTCGCTGCAAGCACCCGCCCCCCATATTCACCCCCACCTCCCGCATGCACCAAGACACATACAAAAAATCTGCCACTACATACATCCTGCCCCCGAATGTCCTTGGAAACCCCTCCCACATCAAAATGCAAAGCCCTCAAGTCAAAAATGTTTTTTCCCCTCCCGCCACATACCCAGAACTCTCGCTAACCATGCCCTTACAAAACCCAAGTTTTCACAAAAATATATATAGCATGAAAAGCCGTCTCCTCTTCCCAATGCAAAACAAGTGCCAGCAACCTACATAACCCATTCTATATAACACTGACCTTGTAGCTAGAATTCCCATAAAGAACTATAAACCACTTCACGAACCCTTGGCTTTAATCTGATCTTCTGAAAGTCTTCCCAATGCCCCTCCAATCATACATTGGGTATGTAGCTACTCCCTGTATCACTGCCCCCTTTGCCAACCGTCCTCCCAAGCCTACTTACCCTTACTTTTTTGCTTCCCTTACTGCCAACAAATTTCGCACCATATCTTCACACTCCCATAGTGCCTTTCCCTTCCACCATTTTCGCACACCCTTTTCATGCCTCTCCCACCCTTCTACCCCTCCCCTCCCACCCTCAAGTACCGCTGCTTCACATACACTGCCTTCACTCATATACCAAAGGTATAAGACCCAGCCCACCCTGCCGCACGCCCATCATCACCACCTCCTTCCGTAGCCATGGCTTCCCATAACCCCAAACATACCTCAAAACCACCCTCTCCAGTTCCTGAATATCCACACGACCTCAGGGATATTTTTCGGGCCACGCCCCACACTTTACTGTACACAAGTGTATTTACTACCACCACCCTCTGCTGCAATGTTACACCCCAGCCCTCCACCCGCGCATCCTACCCATCTCTCTACTCACTACCCCTTTGGGAATTTATTCTCTGTGCCTCCCCAGCGTCCGCCATATACACAACCCCACAAAATCTTAATTCTATCCACTACGTTCCATCCATACTGTTCCCCCAAACCCCCCCACCCACGTGGCCTACTTCTAATAACTTTGACTTTGCTCCATTAACCCTCATCCCTGTCGCCCCCCCAAAAACTCTATTATACGTCCCACATTCCCCAGTCCTATTCCCCTCCTACCAAAACTGTGGTGTAATCCACATACCCCACAATACCACATCTCCCAGGACCCACCTCTCCCTGTTCCCACACCCCTCCTTCCTATAAGCCTATAAAAAGGTCCTGCATGCATGCAAGATGATTTGAGACAAGGGGCAACCCTGTCGCAAACCCATCCCCATCTGCACTGGCAACCCTAATTTCCCCATTAACCCTCCCCTGACCGTTGCAGGCGCATACAAAGTAGTCACCTAGCGCACAATCTCTTCACCAAAACCCTGTTTTTTTAAAATACACCACAACGTATGTCTATCTACACTGTCATAAGCCTGCTTCCAATCAATCCCCAAGATCCCCCCCCCCGTTGTCTACCCTCCACAAAATCCTTAATTCTTCCATGCCCCTCACGCATACTTCGACCTGGAATCCCACACTGTCCTCTATGTAGGACTCGGTCAAGCACCTTTTTCATACGGTTACCTAAAACCTTCGCAAAAACTTTATAATCTGCACACATGAGGGAGATCGCCCTAAAAGCACCCAAGGTCTTCCCCCCCCTCCCTTATAGACCAAAACTACTACTCCTGTGCCCTGCGATTCCCCCAACACTCCCCTTTCCTTCATACAGTTAAACAACCGGACCAGACATTCCTTCATACAATCCCAATGTGTAATATAGAATCATTAGGAATTCCATCATGCCAGGCGCTTTTTCCCCTACTCAAGCCATTACGCCTCCTCCACCTCCTCCTCACTGATCCTACCCTCTATCACCGCACTCTCCTCCCCCCCTAAAATACCTCGAATTCCTTCTCCCAAATCTCTCCCTCCCTCTCTCCTCCCTCCCTCTGCTTAAAATTCTCCCAAAAACCAATAATCAGCATAATTGCTCATTCCATCGGTGGTACTAAGTACCTGCCCCACCCTATATCCCCCCACCCCTTTACACACCTCTAATCCCATAATCGTGGTCATCTGTTTGCCTATTCCTAAATCTCCTAAAAAACCATCCGACGGTTTGTCACCCCATAGAACCTCCTCAAAACCCTCCCCTACACGTATCACATCAAAGCGAGAATTTTGTATATCCCTCAATCTTCCCCTTAAAACCTCTATTTCTCCATGTCTATCCCCCCCTCCCTTTCATAACAATCATTTAGCTGCCCCTCTAAATATTTTTGTAAACATACCTCCACCTCACCTCATCCCGTCCTCTATGCTGGTAATACTCCCTAATCTGCAATTTAGCGTGCTTCTCCCAACATTCCAAGACATCCTCCTCTTCGTTGCGAGCCTCCCATAGTTACTTCCACCATTTCCTAAAAAACAACCCCTCCCCCTCTCCCTGAAGTAGCCTCACATTCATTTTCCAATAACCCACATACCTACGAACCATCCCCCTTCCCATTGCATCCCCGCCAAAACGGGACGATGGTCCGAAAAACCTAAATCTATCGTCATTACACGTTCTACTGTTATATCTCGAGTTTAAAATATACGATCCAACCCGGCCGGCATAACCCCTCCGCATAAACGTGTGCTCTACTTTCCACCCATCGCCCCCGACTATGTCATAAACCCCTGCATCCCCCAACAAATCCCTCAATACCCCAAGCACACATCCCTGCCCCCTCTCAGTTCCACATCCTTATTCCTGATTACACAATTCCAATCCCACCTATTTAGAAACCATTGGTAAACCCCGCATGTAGAAAAGCAAAACCTCCCTTACAAAATTCACCCTTTAAACCCCTATGTTACTATCTGCCGGCATATATATCCCCAGAAAACATACTCTAATCTCACCCCATATCCCCTCCACCCTCACCACCCTCCCCTCCCCTCCCTCTTCCCACTTGAGCCCGTGGAATGGGCTGGACTCCCTCACTGCCACTGCCACCCCACCCTTTAATTTCCCTGAACTACCAACATACATCCTAAAACCGTTCAGCCTCAACTCTCTGCCATACTTGAAATTGTGTTCTTTAATAAAACACACATCAATGTTAAAAAACCCCCAAAACATCCTCCAACCATACTCGTTTTACCGTCAGCTCTAAGGCCATTCACGTTTATCGTTAGACACTTAAAGATTCAGAAAGGGTGGCTTTCCTCTATGTCTCTGTGTCCTGTCTGTTCCACATTTTGCTACTTCTGTCTTTTCCCGTGCACTCTTTCCCACCTGTACCGCCTCCCCCCCCCCCTGCACTACCCCCCCCTTCTTAATCACTCCCGCCCATGTCTTCTTCCCTGTACGCTGAGCTGGTGTTATAACCTCCTCATCCGACGAGCCTCCAGCCCTCTTTCTAGATGTGCCCTCAATTTCCATATCAGTATTTCCATTCCCTTTGTGCCCCTCAGCTTCCACCTGTAGCAACTGCAACATGCCAGGCTCTGACCCCAGAGGCTCTGGAATCTGCTCAATCAAGTCCTTCTCAACCATCAGAATTCTCCTGTCTGTAGATGGGTTCTCCTCCGCAGGCACGTCCAGGAAAGACTTAATCACCCTGTAGGGGGGTAATAACTCCTGTGGATCACCGTCTCTCCCACCCCCCCAGGCTGCTGCTAAACTCCCGGGCCCGTTTGCAGGGGAGCATCCGAAGCCACTGGTATTGTCACACAATTCCCCTAACAAAGCCCTCCACTTCGTCCGCCCAATTACCTTTGCCTGCTGCACTCAAAGTCTTCGGCAGAGGTTCCGCCTGATTTCTCTGTGACTACTTGCCGTTCCCAAGGCCGCGGCGCCGCTGCTTTACCACATCCAGCCGCCATGTGGTCAAAAGCGCTGCACAGGCGACACGTCCCTTTCGTTGTCCCACGTACGTCACCAAAATACAGCTGTTTTCCTAAAATCCTCCAGGACAACATACGATTGGAATAGGTCTTCTTAAAGACATCTTGACGGTGTAAGATCCAGCCGGCAACCCTCATAGATTCCCTCCGTCCACGAAATAAAGTTATAGCAGCACCTCACCATATCTTTGAAAAAGTCTCTCTGATATCCACATCGTCTGCCTCGAAAGGAACGTTGCGGATCCTCACCCAGGTGTAGTATTTGAGGCATCCCGCAGGCGTACCTCCAGACCAGATGATACGGTGATGTTCTTCTCCGTACTGAGTCACCGTCCTTTCATATGCCTCCACTGTGCAGAACCCTTTTTGAAGATTTTGCGATGAACCATTAAGTGCTATTCCGTGCAATTCTTCAACTTCAATGCCAAACGTGTCCCCTATAATCGTTGGTAATAAAACAGAGGCATTCGTAGGGTAAATTTCCCCCTTTTAAAAAGGTCAACACACACGGTGTTGCTCCTCCTGCGGGGAGCTGGCAGCCATCTTGGTGAAAACAGGAAGTTGCGCACCAGAGAAAGCAGGGGCTGTTTTGCACAGTGCGTCCACTCAGCCCGAAAGCGAAGAGGAAAAATTTAAAATTAATGTTACGATTAACACTCAATAATATATATGACCTTACAGTCAAATGAAGGGTATATATAAACCCATCAAATACTTATATATTTTCGTACATAGGTCATTTTGTACCCATTCAATACGATAAAAAAGAGACGTATGACAAGGATAAATCTAACATCAGATTCGACATGTAAATATTTAATATAATCCAAGACTAGAATTATCATATGAAACATGTCAAATTGGTTCTCCCCACACAAGGACGGGGCAAGAAACCCCTCAATGAAGACTATACAGGCACACCCCTACAACTAACTAAATCCTAGCTTAAGATCAAACTTGTTAATGAAATGGACATGAGATCCTAATCTCTCTATCTGAAACACAAATTATACATCCTTGACATAGTAATATTCACTACATGAATGTGTGTAAAAGTATTACAATCCTTCTTCTATATAGGAGTACAGCTTTAAAGGAAATATTTGCAGCTGCATGTTTAAAACTACAAAAATACAAGCACCATCCCATACTAACGTACACTTGACCTACAGTTGTTTCCTTGTTTTATTTTATTTTTTTTAACACATCTCAATTAATAGAAAGGATTTTTTTTTATATATTTTATTTAAAAAACTTTACAGCTTTTAAAATTAAATAAAGATATAAAATGGGTACAGTAGATCCTCAATCCTACACAACATACACTAACAAGTTTTATATAACATACTACTATAAAAATAAACAATATAAACTATAATATATAAAAATATATAAAATATAAATTATATAAACCTTTCAGTTTGTATAGTTAACATACTGTGACTGACATAGACAAAGGTTCACAAAACCTTCACAGTAATATAATCAGAGTAATGACCTACATCACAATCTCAGTTTAAAAACAAGTACATGCCTTCCCAAAATTAAACCCCTATACAATAAATTTTTTTTTTATATTTTATTGGGAAAAACCCGGACAAAATAGTTATGGGTTTCATAAAATAATATGTCAACGAGATACCAGGCACTAACTAGATTTTTATATAAATAAATAATAAAGTCAAAACACAGGAAAATAAAACACTATACAAATAAACAATGTGACAAAACAAGCACACAGAATTACAAAACATACACAAGCAATCACGTATTATACAACGGGATACTTCATCTGGCATATAACTAGCGTGGCTTCCGCCTGCCAACACACAACGTATCCAAGACTTAATCTAAGAACTCAGGTGCCTTAAAGAGCACAACAATACGTTTAAATTTGGGCGACTGCCACGGTGTTATTATCATGGGCTAAGATAGGCCCTTTACAGTTCAAAGGTGGATCAGGATATGCTACCATTCACTACAATGAAAATATCTAATATAACAAAACGAAAATTTCACTGTGATATTTGACATCTCAATAAAACACAAATGCCAGCAGCTATAAATGAACTTATACACTGACGAGATGCACACATTGAAAAATACTACCTCCACATATAGTTCAAGCTCCATCACAGCTTTCAGGGAAAAAGAAAACTTGCATATATACATATATTATTGAAAAGCACACTGCATAAAGTAAAACGGAAAAAAAGAAAAACGTTTCAACTGTGCTAGGAAGCACAAACCCAAAACAAAAAGTACACCCAGTGACTTGTAATTGAGGCATAAAAAGACGAGAAACATTCCTAAAAGTTGTTATACAAAGCACGTTAAAATATTTCGTCATCACCGGGTTTCATAGGAGACGCACATAAAACTCTGAGAACACAAAACATTCACGCACTTGACAAACACAATTAGACACAGCTGACCAGCCCCTTAGATTACCCATTGAACACCACAAAATACTCAAATCTCGTAACTCCAAGGGTTTATATTCAGGCGGGAAGTCTCTCTCCCATCTCCCCTCATATACCAACCTATTTCGACTTTTGTCCTATAAATCGTCCCTGCTAACCCTAATTTATTGTTTCCATCAACGTGCCTCATAGCCCATGACACGAAAATATAATCGGCCACAACATGCGACACCGCCGCTGTACACGCAAGTCAACCCACCTACATCAAAACTCAACCCCCGGAGTACCAACAAACCTCCCCCCTCCCAAACGCAAAACCCTATTGAACCACTTCATACCATACCTAAAGTCTCACGAAATACACAACATGAAAAGCAGATTCCTCCATCCACCACCGGACAACCCCAGTCTTTCTCCAAACCCTATTATACAACACCCCAGACGGCAAGATTCCATGTAAAAATTTAAAAACCACTTCCCGTACTTGAGCAGGCAGACGCAACTGTTGAACTCCCCTCCATATATCACCCCACCATACATGGGATACAATTCCTTCAACTCGCACCACGACTACCTCCCTACCCGCCCTTTCTAAGGTACATAATTTTTACACACGCACGTCCTTCATGTTAAATAATACGCGAAGCATCGCATCACCCCAAAATTTAAAAATTCTCCCTCTCCACCACCTGCACAGGTCATGATACAATTTGCTTAACCCACCATGCATCCCACCCAGTCAGGAGAAAACGACGCTTCACGTAACATGCCATGACACGAGCCTCTAGAGGAATGAGAACCCAACCCTCCCTGATGCAGTGGTGTCTCCACCACCGCTCTTGTGAGCCAATCGCATCCCGAATCCCACAAAAATCGATAAACTCTATGCAAAAGACGTTTGACGTCCCTCTGCAAACAGAGGATACAGTGCAGCAACGTGCCATACTTTGCTATAAAGCAGGACATTAATGACCACCGTCCTCTGATGCAGGGTTAAATGTCGCGGCCATAGACATTTAAGCGCCCCAAGACACTATGTACAACCCCCCCCGAAATTTTACGCCCTCATCTGATCGACCCCCACATATAATTGAATACCACATATAGTGATACGATCAACCACAGTCCCCCCTCTGGACCCACCCAATCCCCCACCCACTCCCCCCAAATCCCTAATTTTCGATTTTTCTCTATTAACAACATCCCCGTAGCCTTGCCAAAAAATTTTCAACAAGTCTCCCAAAGGAAATAAATGGTTTTAAAAATACCGACACAATGGAAATATAAATACAAATGCAGTATAATGTGATCCTTTATTGACAATGTTTCACCCACACAGTGGGCTTTTTCAAGTCACACGTTTTTGACTTGAAAAAGCCCACTGTGTGGGTGAAACATTGTCAATAAAGGATCACATTATATGCATTTGTGTTTATATTTCCAAATCTCCCAACAAAAAACCCAATTGCTCCGTGAACGTAAAAACACAGTAGTATCATCAACATAACCCACAAGGGTCGGTCGACCACTATCGGCCCCCACGATGTTTTATTCCCCCCCCACAAAAAGCCAGTAAAAAGGGTCCGCATACATGAAAAAAAACTTTTTGAGACAGGGGGCACCCCGACAAATTCCCCCTGTCTTTGACAAAAACCCTAACTTGCCATAATTTGTATTTTAAAAAACCCGCTTCCTTTGTACAACGAAGGGGCCCCACTGTGCCCTTTTTCCCAAAAACCCCTGCCATCTTAAATTTCACAGAACTCCTTTCCACATATAAAAATGCCGCCAGTCAAAAAGCCAAAACCCCCCCCCACCCCTCACCCCACATCCTCAACAAACCCCCTGTTTTCCATGCCATCATACTTTGCCCTACGGGACACCAAACTGCTCTTTGGATTACCTTATCAAAACACTTTTTTTATTCTTCTCAATATTTTCGCATAAGGGTTATAGTCATACACATAAAGATTTGGGACGGTGCCCTTTAAATCGTAACGGCACTCACATTTCCTAAGCCAACATGCCGTACCTGAACAGACCAACACCCCCCCCCTTATCGCATTGAGTAAACAAACATGAAAGTGTATTACCTCCCAATGTTTAAAAAAAAAATTCACAAGGGATGCCATAATGCCCGGAGCCCTTCCCCCTTATCATTTCCCTTTTAGTGCCTCCCCACCTTGCCTCGTTAGGGGCACCCCTGGAAAGGGGATCATAATCATTTTAACTGATCTACGCCCCTCCCAAATCCTTATCGCATGCCACTGTCTTTCTTTTCATCTGGATCTTATCCAAATATCGAATAAAAACTTACCCCCCAGTTGTTGTTAAGACCGTTCCTCACTTAAACCGTCAATTCATTCCCCGCACATAAAATCACAATTTCAGCGTTTTCGCCCTTTTTTTCTGATTGTAAAGACACAAACAGACGGGTTTTCATTCCACAAAAGCCTCCTCCCCCCCAACCGAAAAAGCGCCCCCATCGAAAAACCCTTTTTTTCTGTAGAGATTAACAGGCGGCAGCGGGAGCGGGAGCTCAACAGGAACCTTTTCCTCTATTTTTACTTTACCGAGGTTCCCGCAGCCCGTGGACCTAATCAAGACCCCCTAACACTAAATGGGGATACCGAATGATTTTAAAACAACTGCAAAAATCACCCAAAAGTTACAAAATTCCAACTAATAGGACTGTTCTAGAAAATTTACCCCGCCCCTGAAAAGATATCCACAACTTCACCCCAACACCCAGCTACATTACCGAAACCCCGCCAATGGCAAGGGTCGAACAAAAAAGAAGATCCCTAAAAACCCCTAAGGGCTCCTAACATCAAAGGTGAGAGCAGTAATAACACGAGGAAAACTTGTAGTACTGCCAGCCAGGACACAACCCTCATCACCCACCGACACCATCACAACACACGACAGACGACAACAAACATGGCCGCCGCTACAGTCCAAGATAACTCCTTCCAGTATTTGATGTCAAGAAGACACCGACCCAGAAATAGCTAAACTCCTTATGATTCAGAACCAAACGATCACCAAACTAACTCAAGAAATGCAGGAACTAAAGGCTAGCAATGCAGATTACCTCAACAAGATCACTGCTCTAGAACATAAACTAGACACTCTAGAACAACAAAGCAACACCCACACCCGGTCCCTAGACACCATCAACACTTTAAAAGACCAAGTCACCCTACTTACTACCAACATTACTGAGGAAAGATCAAGAGTGGACCAACAACTTGCAAATGTCATAATCAACTTCCAAGACCATAATGACCAACAGCAGCTATCTGACGCTGTTGTAGTTAACAGCAAACATCTCCCACCCACAGTCACCCAAGAGACCTGCATGGAGACCACCTAACAGCTTATCAAGGACCACCTTCGCCTTAACATACGTAGTGATGACTTAAAGGATTGCAAACTGATGGGCTATCATGCAGGTAAAAAAACAGTGCTGTTAAAATTCCAAAATAGCTTACAAAGAAACAACCTACTAAAAACATCTATTTCTATGAAAATTGATGTTTACGTCAATGAGTGCCTTACCAAAATGAGACAAAACCTTCTTTTATCGGCTAAGAAAACTGCGCTATGCCCAAAAAATCCACAGTGCTTTGTGAGGGATGGAAAAATAGCAGTTAGGAAACAGCCCACTGGAAAGAGATACTTCATCTCCACAGAACATGACCTTACACATTCCTAAGTGAGGCTGGACTAACAGAATCAGAGTAAAGTGCAGATAATACCCATAGTCCACCGTTATGTTATATTGTCATATTGTCCATAAATTTGTGCCCCCTAAAATTCTAATACTCCAACTACTTTTAATTGTCAATTGTTGTACTCAACGACCATTCTACCTCATAGTCTTAATTGTATTAAATATCTACAGAATCATCTCCTTTATTACAACTTACCACATCACTGTTCCAACTTAATTCTTTTATAAACTAACCAAAACTTGTCTTCAATAATTCTACCTCACTTTAAAAAAAAACCAATTTCCCAATTTTATTCTAAATCCCTATATTGCCCAATTTACTTTTAAAATATTTTTGATCAAACTTATTGTAACCTTTTTAAAATTTCCATTTTTATTCCCTCTTTTTTAACCTTTTTTA
>NW_026469608.1:0-12963 GCF_026875155.1 Cherax quadricarinatus
CGGCGCATGTACACACCCTCATTTACAGGCTATCTCCCCCAACCAGCGAACCAGGTTGCTAAGAGTTGATGATGGGGCCCCGTCGTTCAACTAGTGACCAGGTTCTAGCCAATAAGAAGATGGTTTTGGCAATCGCAGAGGTTATGTGGGTACCACTCTCCTGTCTGCCCTTGTCATTCCCATTCTAGAGCTGGTTGAAGCACGGTCTGCTTCTTGTGGCTTCTATTTCTGCCTTGCTTACCGTGGAGTGCACTATACTTATCACTGTACATAGTGTACATATTGCTGTTCTAAATTGGTGAAGGATAATATAAGTCTAAACTTTTTCTGCTGTGTTTATTTTGCTCCCTTACACCCGGATAACAGGCCATTTGGATCCTGGGTTGTAATATGGGTAGCCTGTCCGAGAGCTGGAGCTGGACTTAGAGAAAGGTTGAGCTAGGGTGAAGCTCGTAGCAGGAACATTGTGCAGCTTGCTGTCTGGCATTGCATTAGCTTTGCCTACGCTTTACAAATTTTGCGTGTCAGTTACTTTATGGTCAGCCTTGCTATTGTGTGATCGTTCAACAGCTCGCTACTAGCTTGTTCGGTGTGCTCGCTTCGCTACGGTCAATCTTCTAGAACAGTGTAGCTGTCTGGCATTGCTTTACAAATTTTGCGTGTCAGTTGTTACTAGCCTGTTCGGTGTGGAGAATTTTGCAGTCTGCTTTGCTTGTATGCGTATTCTGCAATCGTACTGTGCATAGCTAAGCGTGTTCTGCAAATTAACGTGTTACGTTGGGGTATTCTGCAATCGTACTGTGCATAGCGAATAACTTATGCCACCTAGACGAGTCAGACGTCTGGTGTCGGCATATACTTTTGCAATAACCCTACCTAAATTGTCCTACAAGCGTTGTTGGAAATTGCTTCGTTCCATTGGCATTAAATACAAACTGCACTCATCACAGCTGCGCAACTTCATTCACTGATTGTTGACAAACTTATAGAAGATACGGCAACATCAGAACTCCACCCTCAACGGGAGCTAGGTCAAAACTATGTTTTCACCCAGGAGGAAGATATATATCAATGGAGCAAATTAGTCCAGTATAGTGGCAGCTGGTTTGTCTCAAGGTGAATCACGTCGTTGGCACTTGAGCTGGCAAAAATCAATCTGAGCAACTAGGGAACAGAGAGCATTTGCCAGGGAAGAATTTGATAGGGAAAGAGAAAGGAGCAGTTTTTGCATTCTGAAATGATTTAATTTTTACAAAAACAGTACAGCTTGTTCACCCCGCTTCATGATGCTGACCAGAACAATTTTTCGAAAGATTCGAAAATCAGGCTATGAGCCATGAGGTGTTCCCGGAACAGTAAACATTGGCATCATTGGTTCATACAGCATTGTTTGGTAAGGCACAAAAATATATACGTCATATTAAATGACTCTGAATTTTCTGATTATCAAGTATGAAGACCACAGTGTTGGGGCAATATGCATGTATCCTCCTCCAAATACCCCATAAGCTTTTTAAACTAAGCAGCGGCAGCTTGGTCAATCCCTGGTGGAATTTTGTAACGACCAGCAAACCAAAGCTTTTTACCAGATGGCATAAAGCAAGTGGTGTCTCTACCTTAGAAATATTTGGTACAGCATATTCTGAAGAAAACCTGCTGGAGTCTGTGGACCAGAGGTTTCGAGTCTTTACTGCAGGATCATGACTTAAACCACTAGCCAATGGAGCAGCCATTTGGCTGATACCTTCGAAACTAACCGCTCCCTTGTCCGAGCGGTCCCGTCTCTCTTTTCAACACCTGGCATAGCAGAGAATACGTAACCTTGGTGAATGAAGTGCAGCCAGGGGAACGTCTACGTCAGCAACTAAGTCACCTGGTGTAGCCACGCTTATCTCAACTTATGGTCTACCAGCTGAGAGACAACTACTCAACATGGTGTTCTCTCGACAACATAACCAAGAGACCACCAGCCAGAGCGACACCAGTTGCAAACGTCCGCAGGGAGAAAAGGGCAAGCCTGTCATCTGCTTCCTCTTGTAACAAAGTAGTCAAATCCGTCCCCCCCCCCCCCCCCCAACTGCCCACACAAACCCTAACCCATGTGGGGGAAAATCTCTAATATCCCTAGTAACATGTCCTTTCGGAGAATAGAAAAAGGTATGCCCCTTATAAGTAAAGAATATTAACCCCTTTCCAGAGAACACTTTCCTTGAAATTCCTCTGTTTTATTGGAAGCATTTGGAGGAGCTATAAATAATCTGTCCCTTTGTCATAAAATTTATGTACAGTGCAAATATTACAACTGGGTACTTACTGTGGTGTCTCAAAAGGATTCCCATGAAAGATGCCATGGTTATTACTGGGAATAACATACTACTATTAGTGCATACCTGAACCTATAATTGAAATCCTTCTCAGGTGTTGAAGCCAGTGATGGCCAAAACTCGGGAACATGCCAATAACTTACATTTGTCTGCGAAAATGTTTGACCTATCCTATGGACGAACCGATCTCGGAATAGCCACGTTGTTTTTATTGAGGAACACTGGCTGGAGCCTCGTAAAATCAAGTGCACCAGACCCCAACAAGCCTTCCAATTCCCAGGTTGCCAGGATTAACAGATGTCTCTGTGTTCCATGCCCAAGGGCCTGGTCCTATCCGGGAGGAACAACGAAAGACCCTATCTTTAAAAAATTCGCTTTTCAGAGCAGCCATGGGTAAATCCTCTATTGGGGGTCATCCGGTCAAGAAGAAGGTTAAAAACGATAATTTTTATGATCTGCACTGACGACTGTATAAGGAGATAGAAGGGCTGGAAATTGTATGACAGGTTATAGTGAGTTCCAACAAAGTTTTAGACCTCAAATATTAAATATAGCTCAATAATACTTTCATTAGAGGTTAGACTTAGGAATTACAAAAACCTGTTTACGAACACAAAAGAATTTATTGGCCAAAATTAAAGAGAAAGATGTGAAGAATCATAATTAGGTGTTGCCGAGAATGTCAGCAAGTAGGGAAACCCTGGACATTCCATTAAGACCTTCCCTCTCCAACCTATACCTGCTGGTTGTTTTTTTTTTTTTGAGAACCATTTGTTAGATTTAATTAAGATTGGTGTAGGTCCACTACCTAGTTCAAAGTCTGGAAATCATATATTATTTACAATTATGGATATAGCAACCGATATCCTGAAGGCCATTCCCATGCACAGTATTAATACTAAAGCTATTCTCAAAGCTTTAACATAATCATTTCATGTCTTTGGCATTCCTAAAACTAATTCACAGTTGATTCAAGGTACTAACTACTGCCAAAGCATTTAGGCAGTATTAAGCTAGGTTAGAGATAATCCACAACTTATCCACATGCCTATCATCCCGCCCCAAGGTGCCTGAAAGATACAACAGACATTTAAAAAACCAG
The DNA here is from genome assembly GCF_026875155.1 of Cherax quadricarinatus. NCBI lineage: Eukaryota > Metazoa > Arthropoda > Malacostraca > Decapoda > Parastacidae > Cherax > Cherax quadricarinatus. Next base: position 3,427 of record NW_026469608.1, read on the forward strand.
GATGAGAACTTTTTGCATGCACTTTTCCCTACAGACTGGGAAGAATCACTACCTTTTGTTGCTGTTCTCAGTACGAGACGGTGCAAGAGGTCTACTGGGTATAGTCTGTTGAGCTCATCTTTGGGCACAATGTACTGAGGTCCTCTTACGGTGCCGCCAAAGAAAGGATGGAAGGTGAACGTTAGCTCGACACTTACAACCCCGTCTTCAAAGGGATGCAGGTGGCACGTCAAGTTATGCAAAGGCTAACCTAAGACAGCTCAAAGTAAGAAGAAACAGAGGTATGACAGAAGGTGCAAAATTCCCTCTTCCATCCAGGAGACAAGGTGTTGTTGGCAGGCAACCTATACCTGGTCCACACCTTTAAAGCTAGAATTAAGGGACCTATGTATATTTGTAAGTAGATTATCTGATTGTAAATTATGTGGTAGCTCCCCTTTGATAAAACCTCAAAAACTAAAATTTACCACATCAATCAATTAAAATCTTTCCTACTCCAGATAAAGTCCCAGTAATGACTCTGGTCCTCTACCTCTGAGGACGACTCTGATTCTATTTGCACTGTATCTCGTGAAATTATCGTTAAACTTTCTAATTCTGTCCTCCTCAAGGAATCCTAATCCTTTAATGGAGTGACTATGCTGAAACGCAAGTCAACACTTTTAACTGACCTTCTACAGTCATATCCTAATATTTTTCGGACGTGTCCGAAAAAAAGTACGTTAGGTTATCAAGATGAATATAGGGAAACACTAAACTCTATTAAACTCTCCCCTACAGAGCAAGTCACCTGAAAAGCAGAGGCCTTACTTCAATAGGAAGTAGAATTTTTGTTAAAGCATGTTTAGTGGAGAGTCATCTAGTCCATGGGCTATCACCGTGCAGCTTGTTAAGAAGGCTGATGGAGGTTTTCGTATGTGTACAGACCCCTTGAAATTTCCGGGGTCTTTTTTTAATCACTTACCCCCTTCGGAAAAAAAAACCCCCAGAAAAAACCACAACACAAGGCTCATGCGTGGCGCTAACTGCACCCCATAATATTAAAATTGTTTCATATTGCCGGCAAAAAAAATGTTTGGCAGACTCTTTATCTAGAGTTTTTTTTTTATTTACTTGGTTTGGTGTTATATTTTTTGGGTAAACCCCTTTTCACCTCTTTTTTTTATCCCTGGTGTGGGTTTTTTTTTTTTTTTTTTTTTTTTTGGGGGAGGGGCACCCTCCCCTGAATTTGGACCTATGCTAGCCCGACTGACCTGTCTACCTGAGTTTTTTGGGTTAGGTTTTTTTCACTAGAAAAGCGAGTCATCTAAGGTTGGAGGTGGAAAAGGAAAGGGGCCCATTTTTTTGTGCCCCTGAGGGACAGTTTTTCCCGGGGGTGGGGCCTAATCCGAGCCTTCCGGGGGGGGGGTTGGCTGCAAAATACGTAAACCCTTATTCGGGCATTACCACCCCATTTTAAGGCTTCCCCCCAACCAGCAAACCAGTTCGGGTTTGATGGGGGCCCCTCCTTTAACTATGACCAGGTTCCAGCCCCTAAGATGGTTTTTTCAATTACAGAGGATGTGGGTACCACCTCCTGTCTGCCCTTTTCATTTCCATTCTAACGGGTTAAAGCACGGCCCTCCTTTCTTGTGGCTTCTATTTCTCCTTGCTTACCGTGGATGCATTACTTATCACTGTACTATTGCGGTGAAGGGATAATAAAGTAAAAACTTTTCGCTGTGTTTTTTTGCTAAATTTTTCACCCGGGGATAACAGGCCTTTTGGAAAAATCCTGGGTTGTAATGGGTTGTTTGGTTTATTTCTTTTTTTTCGGTCTTATTTGATAGAATAAAAAGATATTTTACAGAAATAGATATGTTTTTATTGCTTTCATGACAAAAAAGTCCCTTGAAAGGTGCTCACGTAGAAAAAATGTTCTTTTCTTTAGCGAAGCTAAAGAGAAAACAAATGACATCACCGTCCAATACCTGTCCGCCTCCCAGTCTAAATTCCAGTACGGGAGTCAAGAATGAATTGGCATTATTTATACATTATTACAATAATGCAGTAGTCTTCCTAACAGTAAATCTTCTATTTTTATTGTGAATAAAAATTCCAAATGGTAAGCAAGAGTAATACAGTGGACCCTCGACTAACGCTATTAATCCATTCCTGAGAGCTCATCTTTTAGTCAAAATAATCGTTAGTCAAGTTAATTTTCCCCATAAGAAATAATGGAAATCAAATTAATCCGTGCAAGACACCCAAAAGTATTGAAAAAAAAAAAAATTTTTAACACATGAAATTTTAATTTTAAATTTACACACAACTGAAGAAGACATGCACAGTTACATGACACTTCCCTTTATTGAAGATCTGGTGATAAATTGATGGGATGGAAGGGGGGAAAGTGTGTTGATGGTCTTAGTGTTTAGAAGGGGAATCCCCTTCCATTAGAACTTGAGGTGGCAAGTTCTTTTTCGGGGTTACTTCCCTTCTTTTAATGCCACTAGGACCAGCTTGAGAGTCACTGGACCTCTGTCGCACAACATATCTGCCCATAGAGGGCCTGTACCTCCCGTTCCTTTATGACATTCCTAACGTGTTTCACAACATTGTCAGTGTCACCATTAAACACTTGTTCAGGTTTCAGTCCTTCACTGTGTATGTACTCCTTGAATTCCTGCACATATTTTTCAGCTGCTTTTTGGTCCAAACTGGCAGCCTCACCATGCCTTATCACACTATGTATGCCACTACGATTCTTAAATCTCTCAAACCAACCTTTGCTGGCCTTAAATTCACTCACATCACCACTAGTTGCTGGCATTTTTCTAATTAAATCGTCATGCAACTTCCTAGCCTTTTCACATATGATCGCTTGAGAGATGCTATCTCCTGCTATCTGTTTTTTGTTTATCCATACCAATAACAGTCACTCAACATCTTCTATCACTTGCGATCTCAGTTTCGAAAACATAGTTTCACCTTTGGCAAGAACAGCTTCCTTGATTGCCGTTTTCTTGGCCACAATAGTAGCGATGGTTGATTGGGGTTTTGTGGTACAGCCTGGCCAGCTCGGAGACATGCACTCCACTTTCATACTTAGCAATGATCTCTTTCTTCATATCCATAGTAATTCTCACCCTTTTTGCTGTAGGGTTGGCACTAGAAGCTTTCTTGGGGCCCATGGTGACTTATTTTGCAGGTGCAATCACTAAAAAGGCTGTGATAATATGAAATGTTCCGATTGTATGCTTGGAAGCGACCGCGTGGCTGGCTGGCTAGTAAACACTGGCCAGAAGTAGACGCGTCTCAGACGGAAGGAATAGTGTTGGTCGAGTTTTTTAGCGCTAATCGAGGCAAAATTTTTGCGATAAAATGTATCGCTAGTCAGATTTATCGTTAATCAATGCATCGCTGGTCGAGGGTCCACTGTACAGTGGACCCCCGGTTAACGATATTTTTTCATTCCAGAAGTATGTTCAGGTGCCAGTACTGACCGAATTTGTTCCCATAACGAATATTGTGAAGTAGATTAGTCCATTTCAGACCCCAAAACATACACGTAACAAAGAACTTACATTGGAGGTGATCGTTAAGCAGGGGTCCACTGTATAAGAGGGGCCTGTAGCCGTGACTAATGAACAGAGAAAATGTTATTTTAGTGCCAGGAATGTCTGCATTGTTTATTCTGGACCCTTTTTTGGAAATTGGCATCTTGAAATTTGTGTGAAATCAGCCAAAATTGCCAATTTCTGACCACTTTTTTGGGGTAGTTGAAATAAGTGAATGGGCGGTTTCTTGTCCCTCAGTTGACAACTAGAAGTAAATAAGTTTATTCAGGTATACACAATACAGTTACATAGATTATCACACATAGCAGTGTATGTATAGAGAACTTAGGATAACCCAGAAAAGTCAGACAAAGTGACTTATTTCCAGTACCTGGCTTGGCTTGCCATACATGATTTTTGGTAAAAATTTTTTTTTTCTCGGTTGTTTGTTGGGCTATCTCATTGAAACATTGGGGAATGTATGATGGGGAAAAATGCTTCTTAACGTACAACAAAAATAAAAAAGATGGACGATAAATAAGGGAGTTCACTTCTCAGCCATTAGCGCCTCTTTGCAGTATATTTTGTATGGTTTTTTCGGTTGTATTCTCATTTTTTGGACCTCATTTGATAGAATGGAAGATATATTACAGAAATAGACATGATTTTGATTGCTTTCATGACGAAAAGTACCTTGAAATTGAGCTCAAAGTAGCGAAATGTTCGATTTTTTCCCATGTTCAATGAACTGCGTAAGTCAAGTTGGTAATTTTATTAAGTGTATTCTAACCTAACCACTATGTAATTCGGCAAACTCAGTAATCTGGCACACTACAGGTCCCCAAAGATGCCGGATTTGTGATGGAGAACCTGTATCATGTTCAAATTAATAAATAAATAAGTAAATAAAGAGTGAGAGGTGAGTGAAAAAAGATTAAATGAATAAACGAGAGAGAGAGAATGAGAGTGTAGAATGTTCACGAGTTAAGTAAACAAACGTTGTTGTTGTTGTTGTTACCAGCCTGGATACGAATGGTTTTTTGTTCACTCTGTCAAGCCGACCAGAAAAACATCTCATATTTGTTAATTTATATGTTTTTTATGTTATGTAGCATGTTTATTATATAATTTTGAAAAAAAAAATCATAAGATGGATTAAAACAAAATGTCTATACAGTATTAATGTTTTATACACATTTAATGTGCCTCAGTGATTATTTTGTTATTATCATTATTAATATGGCATCTTCAAGACCAAGTTCACTCTTAATGAGTGGCTCTGAGACAGACAAGCAGACAAAGACAGACACACAGGTAGACAGAAAGGGCAGACACACAGGTAGACAGAAAGACAGACACACAGATAGACATAAAGACAGACACACAGGTAGACATAAAGACAGACACACAGGGAGACAGAAAGACAGACACAAGGTAGACAGAAAGACAGACACGCAGGTAGACATAAAGACCCGACACACAGGGAAAAGCCTAGAAAATGACGTAGTGGAGGCAGGAACCATACACAGTTTTTTAAGACGAGGTTTGATAAAGCTCATGGAGGGGGGAGAGAGGCCCCAGTAGCAACCGGTGAAGAGGCGGGCCAGGAGCTAGGACTCGACCCCTTTCAACCACAAATAGGTGAGTACAAATAGGTGAGTACAGGTAAAACAGAAAGACAGACACACAGGGAGACAGACAAATAAACAGACACACAGAGATACAGACAGACACAGATACACAGGCAGACCCATACAGACAGGCTTATGTGCAACAGTATAAACAAATAGAGAGTTCGAGAGTAAAAGCCTTTCTTGCCACAATCTCCAGTGCAAGATTCAGACTTCATCTTAGGGCCATGGTGAAATTACTGTCCAGTTAGTACAGTTAATACAATATGATGCTGCTGATAGGGCAGGGGTTACTCAAACTGATCTGCCTGCAGACGCATTGCCACCGCGAGTATTGTCAAAAATATTGTACAGCGGTGTGCATCAGTTGGCCCAGCCCAGCTGCCAGATGCACGGTCGTAAGTCGAGTGGACATATGTCGAGCAGGGCGTAAGTCGGATGGTAGGTGTATAATACCTATTTACAGGGCAGGTGACAGGTTCCTTAGCTTCAAATTGAAGACTAATAAACCTAACCTCCATAGTGGGAAAATTTATGGAATCAGTAATTGCCGAGGCAATTCGTAGCCATCTGAAAGGCAAAATTGATAAGATCTAACCCGCTTTACAATTTACGAACTTTGTTCACTAAGGTATTAGGAGGAATCAGGTAAAATTGAATATGATATTGGTTTAAAGACTTTAGTAAGTTTTGGATAAGCTCCACAAATTCAGAGCTATTGAGGAAACTTAAGGCACACGGAATAGGAGAAATTTTTTCCTGGGTAGAAGCATGGTTGACAAATAAAGGGAGCAGAGCTTGCATAAATGGGGAGAAATCAGAATGGGGGCAAATCACAAGTGGTGTTCCTCAGGGGTCAGTGTTTATGCCCGTTGTTGTTCACAATTTACATAAACGACATAGATGAGGGAATAAATAGCGACATAAGCAAATTTGCTGATGCACCAAAATAGGCATCCAATTCATTCTAATGAGGACATTAGAGCACTCCAGGATGATCTGAATAGACTGATGCAATGGTCGGAGAAGTGGCAGATGCGTTTAATATAGACAAATGAAAGTTCTAAATGTTGGAAAGGATAATAACCATGCCACATATAAACTAAATAATGTAGATCTTAATATTACTGATTGCGAAAAGGTTTTTGGAGTTCTGGTTAGCGGTAATCTGAAACCAAGACAACAGTGCATTAGTGTTCGCAATAAAGCTAAAAGAATCCTTGGGCTTCATATCAAGAAGCATAAATAAAGAAATCCCCGGGTTTTGTTCTTTAACCCCATATATCCTTGTTAGGCCTCATTTAGATTATGCTGCAGTTCTGATCACTGTATTACAGAATGGATATAAGTGCACTGAAAAACATACAGAGGAGGATGACAAAGTTGATCTCATGTATCAGAAATCTTCCCTATGAGGATAGGCTTGAGGGCCCTGAATCTGCACTCTCTAGAAAGGCATAGAATTAGGGGGATATGATCGAGGCGTATAAAGGGAAAAAACAGCAATGAATAAAGGGATGTAATTAATGTGCTAAAAAAAAACTAGCCTTGACAGGACTCACAGGAATGGTTTTAAGCTGGAAAAATTCAGATTCAGGGAAAGGGTATAGGAAAGCACTGGTTTGATAATAAGTTGTGGATGAGGGGAACAAACTCCCGAGTACCTTTATAGAAGCTAAAATGTTGTGTAGGTTTTAAAAACAGGTTAGATAAATACATGAATGGGTAAGGTGGGTGTGAGTTGGACCTGACTAGGTGGTGCTGGTGGGTCAGAGCCATGCTCCTTCCTTAAGTGGGGGTGACCTGACTGGGTGGGCCTTGGTCTAAGCCCGAGGTTGCGTGGACCTGCCCCGCATGGGCCAGTAGGCCTGCTGCGCGTTCCTTCTTCCTTATGTTCTTATAAAGAAGACTTCCGAACATCATAAAACATGGAGAAGAAGAAGAGATAAAAGAAAAAGACCTGACAGGAGGCCATCAAAATGTTTTTATTCACACAGACAGACAGATAGAGAAGGAAAGTAACTGCTGTAACACAGGCAGACAGCGGAAGTAACCGCTACAACACAGAGACAGACAGAGGAGGCAGTAACTGCTACAGCTGGAATGCTGAAAAATTTGATTACAGACTGACTACTAAGATGGGTACCATGAGCTTTACCTCTATTTTTGTAGCTGTAAAAGCATAGCTATCTAGGTAAAGCTACCAGTGTTGCAGCTTGACAGGTAACTATTGTAACTGGTGAACAATAGCACACACAAAAAATAATGATTACCAAAGATAGTAATTTAACATAGATTAAGCTCGAGTGAGTGAGAGATGACAACATACTTGTGATGAGCATCAAGTTGTTCCTTGGGCTGGACATCAAGTTGTTCCTTGGGTGGGACATGAGGTTGCTCCTTGGGTGGAATATAAGGCTGTTCCTTGAGTTGACTTTCCATCTCCAGTTCTCTCTGCTGCTGCAGCACGAGCTCTTTCCTCTTCTCTCGTAATCTCTCTTCTTCTTCATTGCGCTTCCTGAGTCTCTCTTCTTCTTCTTCTTGCTGGTGCATCACTCTCATCTTCTCCTTCTGAATCATGGCTGCGTCACCTTCATAGCGCTTCTTCTTTTCTTCTTCTGCTTGTTTCCTTCTTTCATCTTCTTGGCTTACAGCTAAGGTTTCAAATCGAGCACGTAGACTTGATGCCTTCGATGAGGCTGCTGATGAAAAATATCAACAATTATTGACAGGCCAATAAGTTTTATGTAGACCTGATGCTGTTGTTGAAAAAAGATCACTAATTATTGACAGATTAACAAGTTTTATGTGGACTAGATGCCATTAAAAAAAAAAATTATAATGACTGATACAGTAGACCATCATTTAACACGGTAGTTATGTTCCTGAAAATGCTATGTTAGGTAAAACTGTGTCAGATGAACTGGAGAACTTATGGGAAAAAAGGGTTACGCTCCTGAGAGCCCCAAAAAAGCTAAACAACTTTTTTTAGGCCTCCACATTTTACAAAAATAAGAGTGAATATGTTATTGTAGTTCATTGTATTATGTTGTTTTTATGTTCGTGTATTATGTTGTTTTTACTCTTTAAGACAACAAATATAACAGAAATAATATTTCTTACCTTAATTTGTGGGTGCTGGTGTTTTGGATGATTGTGAAGAGAGTGGAGAGTTAGTTGTGGTCCTACTGGGCTGAGGTGGATGGATAGAGGTTCTGGTACTGAGGTTGATGGTTGTACTGGAGTGTCTAACTTTAAGTCACTCAGTCAGTCTGTCAGTCAAGTCATTCAGTCAGTCAGTCAAGTCAGTAAATCAGTCAGTCAAGTCAGTAAATCAGTCAGTCAAGTCAGTAAGTCAGTCAGTCAAGCCAGTAAGTCAGTCAGTCAGTCAGTAAGTCATCATCACAGTAAGTCAGTCAGTCATTCAGTAAGTCAGTCAAGTTATTCAGTAAGTCAGTCAAGTCATTCAGTAAGTCATTCAAATCATTCAGTCAAGTCAGTCAGTCAGTAAGTCAGTCAGTCAGTCAAGTCAGTAAATCAGTCAGTCAGTCATCAGTCAAAGTCAGTAAGTCAGTCAGTCAAGTCATAGTTCAAGTCAGTGTCAGTCAAGTTCAGTTCAGTCAAGTATAGTGCAAGTCATTCAGTCAAGTCAGTCAGTCAAATCAATAAGTCAAGTCATTCAGTTAATAAGTCAGTCAGTCAAGTCAGTAAGTCAAGTCATTCAGTAGTCAGTCAAGCATTCAGTAAGTCAGTCATTCAGTAAGTCAGCCAGTTCACACAAACTTATGTTTACTCTTTTTGTGTGTACAAATTAACACTTCATTATGCCACAGGTTATTCTTGTCTAATATCTTTGTTTTCTTTGTAAATTCTAAGACTTAAATGGTTATACATTTTCTTGCACTTTCAGCAACAATGGTAATGCCTAATGGATGTCATGATTGCTTGCCAGATACAGATATAGTAATTAAAAGATCAAAACACAATTCACAAACGAGCTAGCTTGTAGCAGATCTGGACCGCTTATGAAGTATGAATGCTGGGATGGTGGGTGGTTCGGGGAGTGGCAGGGGATGCTGGGAGGCCCTATCCTGCTGATCCACAAGGCAGCACGCTTGAGGAAAAGGGATTTTTTTTCCTTCCCGCAAACTGAACCATGTTAAGTTAATTTTACAACATGTTACATAAAATTGTGCCCAATTCTTCAATCGTGTTATACTCAATATCATGCCAAATAAACTCATGCTAAATGATAGTCCTACTGTATATCAACAAGCCCCTGGTACAGTAGAACCCTGAGTAATATACAGTGGACACCCGACATAACGATATTAACCGTTCATGAGAGCTCATTTTATGCGAAATTA
>NW_026469609.1:0-12493 GCF_026875155.1 Cherax quadricarinatus
AAAAAGGGGTCTTGTGATTTTTTGGATAGGGACAGATACAAAAACAAAGGAAATTTGAAAACCCAAAATTAACACTTGACGGGGGATGGTAGGAATGTATTGAAGTGAAAAGGGGGTTTAACTTGCCCTATTTGAAAAAAAGATGACGTGAAAACAAACCATTTTTTTTGGGGGCCTTAGAGAACCTGTTCTACACTCAACGATGAGCAGAGTGGTACTAAAATTTATCCGGGCAGCGGCCAACCAGTATCCCCTCCACATCTACACTTTTCTGCGGGAACTTGACTTTTAAAAATTTAAAAGATTTCCCAAAAAGCTATAATTGCAAATTATCACTATGCCTAACTTGTGCCTTTTCTACAATTTTGGTACAGAAGGCTGCCTTTGGAAAACCCTGTTGCTGGAAAGTGACCTTCAACACTTCCCATAACAGACCCCTTCCAAAACTCCTCGGAATGACATTGTTATCATGAATACTACTTATCTACAGAAAAGGGCACTTTTCCCTAGGGAAATACCATTTCCCAACAAACAAAGCAACAAACAAAGCATTCCTATGTATCACTTCCAATTCTCAGAAAATCAGAAGGTTGCAACCCTAACTCATTTTTCCTATGAGCCCCATCCTGGGAAAGGGGGAGTTTCCACTGAACTAGGGGGCTTCCTTCCCAAATTTTTCCTTTTCAAATTCCTCAGAACTATCAGCAACGCTGTATTTGTCACCTGGGAATCTCCTGAACTGTTTTAACCCCCCTAAAACATTAAAACATAAAACTATGAGTCTGATTTTGCATCCTCTCCTCTTCTTTTCCCTAGACCAAATCGTAACTTCTACACTGTTTTTGGGCCCTGACATTTGGGTTCCCTTTCTCCCTCACAGGAGTTTGATTTGAAGCTTGTTTCCCCTATAACTTTTTCTTTTTAATGGAGAGGGGGAAGTAAGTGTCACACTGGAAGGAGGGTTTTTAAAGTTGCAGTTTTTAACTGTAGTGTAACAGCCCTGGGAAGACAGTGATGGAGTGAAAATGATAAAGTTTTTCTTTTCGGGCCACCCTGCCTTGGGAGGATAGGCCCGTTTGTTTTAAAAAAAAAAAAAAAAAAAATGTATACTAAGGGCCTCTTGGTGTATTCCACCAGCCCGTGCTAGAGCATCTCGAGCCCAAATATTTTACTGGCATTCTTTTTTCCCCACACATGCTTAAATGTGAAGACAAACTTAAAACATCACTTCCCATTGACACAAACCAACCTACAAGAAACCTTAACAAATGTATTTTCCTTTTAATTCACTCGGAAGAAGAAAAAGATGGGGTCCCCCCTTTTTCTCGATATGTCATAAGATAATCTTTAACGAATTGTAAACCCCACAACAAAGATGACCTTTTGATACTTTTCTCACCCTGACTTCAGAAACAAAGAGGATCATCATAGGGGTCTTCTTACAGGCCTTCTGAATGTGTAGCACAAACCCACTATCTACTTTCTACTACCATACAAACTGGGGGAAACCCCCTTTAGGCCCCAAAAGCTCCTAAAAAAAATCCTTTCTATCCTTGTGTGTGACATTTCCCCCACTGAAAAAAAACAGGTGCAAAAAAGCGTTGTTGTGACAATATTTCATTTTTAAAGCTTTATACATTTTGGGGTGAGAAGGGGATGTACAAAAAAAAATATTGCCAAAAGGGAAGTGGACTTCTGCATAACCCATTTACTAAAAACCACTGCCATTTTCTTCCCACTCCAATGATATTCCCTGACCCAACTTTGCAGTAAACTCACCCTCATATTTAACCTTCAAGATGTATATGGGTATCCTTTGTACTGACTTGATAAGGCTAGTAAGCATAATGTTGAAAAGTAAAACCCTGCCACCCCTGTTTTTGCCCCCCATATCACTCAACTGATTACATAAATTCATTTTTTCCCTTTTCCATTTTTAAAAAACTTAAATTTAAATCCTCCTTTTGGGGTTTTGCATATTGTTTTTTTTCATTTTTATTGTATTGCACCCAACCCTTTTTGTGTCACTAGCTGCCCCTTTTAAAAAGGACTCTGTACCAGGGGGTTGGAACTATCCACCCCCTTCCTTGATTTTTAGTTAATTACCTTCCCTTCCTATAGGTTATCACTTACCCCTTACCCTTTCCACTGGGACTTATACTACAGCTTAAGACCGTGTTTGGGGCCGAGTACTACAGCTTACAAGCCAGTGTTGGCCGTATACTAGGGCCCAAAATTCTAGCGGGTTCAAAACTAGCAGGGGAAAGCTTTTTTTTGGGCCCACATTGAAGAATGGGGCTGTGGGCATGTGTGCGTATAAAAAAAAAACCGGGGGGCCATGGTGCATGGGAATGCCATTTCAGTAGTCCCTTTTTCACATCCAACGGTAAGAAAAATCTGACTCCCCCGGGGAAGTTTGGGGCTCTTCTCTTCCCAATGATAGCTCGAACAGTAGAAGTGTCATGAAGATGAATTTTGTAGTTTTGAGAGTTTTTTGCTGAAACGATGTCCAGGTACCAGATACGATAATAAAGGGAAGGGGCTGGGTGGGGGAAGCAGCAGGTTTGGGGGAAGGCAGCTTTGGGTGGGGAAGACAGCGTGGAGTGGGGGGAAAGGGGTTGGGGGTTGGAAAATTTTGTGTAAGTAAGTTTATTTAGGTATACACGAATACAGTTACATAGATTATCATACATAGCAACATGTGTAGAGAACCTAGGATAATCTAAGAAGTCAAAGTGACTTATTTCCAGCATGGGTGGTGGGGAAGACAGTGTGGGTGTGGGGAAGGCAGCATGGGTGGTGGGGAACATGGTGTGGGTGGGGAAGGCTGCATTTGTGGGTTGGGGAACATGGTGTGGGTGGGGAAGGCAGTGTGGGTTTGTGTAAACAAAGTTGGTGAGGAGTATGGAAGAAGTGAATGTTTTCAGATACTTGGAGTTGACGTGTCGGCGGATGGATTTATGAAGGATGAGGTTAATCATAGAATTGATGAGGGAAAAAAGGTGAGTGGTGCATTGAGGTATATGTAGAGACAAAAAACGTTATCTATGGAGGCAAAGAAGGGAATGTATGGAAGTATAGTAGTACCAATACTCTTGTATGGGTGTGAAGCTTGGGTTGTGAATGCAGCAGGAGGAGGCGGTTGGAAGCAGTGGAGATGTCCTGTCTGAGGGCAGTGTGTGGTGTAAATATTATGCAGAAAATTCAGAGTGTGGAAATTAGGAGAAGGTTTAGAGTTAATAGGAGTATTAGTCAGAGGGCTGAGGAAGGGTTGTTGAGGTGGTTTGGTCTTTAGAGAGAATGGATCAAAGTAGAATGACATGGAGAGTATTTAAATCTGTAGGGGAAGGAAGGCAGGGTAGGGGTCATCCTCAGAAAGGTTGGAAGGAAGGGGTAAGGGAGGTTTTGTGGACGAGGGGCTTGGACTTCCAGCAGGCGTGCATAGCATGTTCGATAGGAATGAATGGAGACAAATGGTATTTGGGACCTGACGATCTGTTGGAGTGTGAGCAGGGTAATATTTAGTGAAGGGATTCATGGAAACCGGTTATTTTTATAATAGCCAGACTTGAGTCCTGGAAATGGGAAGTACAATGCCTGCACTCTAAAGGAGGGGTTCGGGATATTAGCAGTTTGGAGGGATATTTGTGTATGTTTATACGTATAATGCTTTTAAACTGTTGTGTTCTGAGCACCTCTGAAAAAAAGTGATTATGTGTGAGTGAGGTGAAAGTGTTGAATGATGATGAAAGTATTTTCTTTTTGGGGATTTTGTTCTTTTTGGGTCACCCTGCCTAGGTGGAGATGGCCGACTTGTTAAAAAAAAAAAAATTGCAACAGAGACACATTTCAGGATTTGGGGTCCCGGCAGTCAAAGGTTAAGGCACGGGCTTTAGGGCTGCAGCCCAGACCTCTGCCAACTGGAAGGCCTCCAGTTGCCAGAGGCCCTCAGTTGACAGAGGCAGTAACTGTGAAAATTGTTCACAGTTACTGCTGTAAGTTTATCATTTTTTTTTTCATCAAACCAGTCATATCCCACTGAGACAGGGTGACCTAAAAAGAAAGCAAAAGTTTCTCTTTTTAAATTTAGAAATGTATACAGGAGAAGGAGTTACTACCCCCCTCGCTCCTGGCATTTTAGTCACCCTATGAAGACATGCATGGCTTATGGAGGAAGAATTCTGTTCCAATTTCCCATGGAGAAAGTTTATAATTATAGTACATGTATGTTATTACATCACATATATGATGAACTGTGATTGTATTTGATAGAGATTTAATATTGGATCTCTATAAGGAAGCATTATCAATTTGCTAAGGTCTTATAGTATAGTGTCATTGTGTCAGCATGTCAAGCCTAGCGGCAAAGGCTTGCCTTCCTTTTTATATGATTTTCGTTTTACCATTTTTTAATGATTGCTGAGTTAAGTTTAACATTAATCATGTGCATTTTGCCAGTATGTTATTGTGTTTACTGTGTGTTAATAGCATAAATAACTTTTTATGCAAATAACTGGGGGCCTCAAAGTACCTGTAGTCCAGAGACTACAATATCTTAATCTGGCTCTGCTTACAGAGGAAGGATTCCTCTCCATGGATAAATAATAATAATAATAATAATCATATGCTGAGCAGTTTATTCTAATGGTATTTTTTTTTCTACCTTTGCTTGTTATGTTAAATGTCACCAGTGAAAGCTGGCTTACTTCATATAACTTGTATTAGATTTCACTTTAAATGCTTACCTTCTAGTAATGGTACGGAGTGTATGTGGTCTGAGCAGTCTAGTATCAGGTCCTTAGTGTCGACTGTGGAAAGAGCGCTTACATCACATCCAAGGAACCACACAACAGTTAAAACAAGAATCAAAGTACCTCAGAAACCTTCTCCAAGAAAATAAAATTGATGTTCCGACTTAATGCTCAACACAGTATATGCTATTGTCTGATAATTTTATAGGTATACTTGTGACATTCATGTGCCTTTTCATTTACATTTCAATGTTTTAGTTTTTATTAATGACAGCCTTATACATCTGAAAGCTTAATTCTTCTGTGTTGCTTTAAATAAAAAAAATTTATGCAGGAAGTTTGACATGACACTCAATAGTATATCAAGGCATTCTATGAATAATTATCGCAAAGAATTATGTAAAATAGTAGTTATAGTATAGTATAGTACATACTTAATAGAACTGTATGACAAAACATGATATAAAATATAGAACATGGCTCACTTGTTTTCAACACTCTTTACATCAGGTGAAGATGATATAATTTAATATGAAAAAGGTGCTGGAATCTGGAAATTGATAAAGATTGCAGTATTTTATTCTTAAACTATCTCAAAATGCTTATTATTCTATTAGTAGTAGGTCTTTGCTGATTAATTATTTTCATGACCGATCAAAGTTGGTTACCAGTGGTACCTTGACTTATGAGTTTAATTTTGTTACATGACCAAGCTCGTAACTCAATTTGCTCGTATAACAAATCAGTTTTCCTCATTGAAATTAATTGAAATGCCATTAATCCATTACAGTGAAATTCCTGGCTCTCAGGAGGCAGGAGAAAATACTTCAATATAACACTAATATAAACTCTATGGCTTATTTATCTATCACAATTGATCTAATATGACATAATAAACAATATAAATAACATAGAAACATGATATATACTCTAGAAAAATCAAATGCCATTATGTGACAAGTGGTGGCAGCCACTTGTCACGTAATGACATTTGAGGTAAAAACAATTTTCGCTCTGACCATATCTTCCCATTCTTGCCCTTCTGAGGGCTTATTATAAGAGAAAATGAAGTGTTTGTGAGGTTAAGCACACTAGATCACTGGTTTCATGAGGAAAATACTGAAACAAAAGCGATTTTCACATGTTTTTCTATGATTTCATGCTTTAATTCAATGGACATCATCCCCTCCTCTTTTCAGCGCTGTCCTTTGCACTTTCTTTCTTAGGACTCATGGTTAGAAAAAAGAAATTTGGCAAAATAATTGCACAAAACGCTGGGATGTTGGGCAGATGTTGTGGCATTCGCTGCGCCAACTAGTGGCAACTTATCTGAAGCTTGCCTGTAACTCGGAAAACTCGTAAGTTGGGCACTGTAGGCCAAGATACCACTGTACATATTTCAAATTGCCTTCAGTAGTGTGTGTGTGTGTGTCTTACTGCATATTCTGTATGTAATTTCACCATAATACATATGTAAGTACATACAGTTTAAATTTGCTGTAATAAAAATACCACTATACAATTAACAGAACTGAAATGAGGACTAGTGTGCATTTACACACATTTCTGAGGAAGACACAGTACCTCTGAAAATGTGTATAAATGTAAGTGCTCAAGTTGTAACTATTTCTGGTCTGTTAATTTTTCTCTGTGGTAATATTTCATATTGGTGTCACCCATTTATAGTTATTTCCAGACATACAGTAAAGCCTCTGTTTAATGGATTTTGGATTGAGCAAGAGAGAAATTCAGACAATGGAATAAATAGATTGTTTCCAGAATTACAGATTATATTGTTACAATCATGGCAAAATAAAGTCTCAACAATATTTAGATTTAACAGACATTGGCATTACTGGACACCTTCTTCCTGTTAGTCCATTAAATCGAAGTTTCACTGCTAATGATTTTTAATGAAGATTTTTCTCACTGACTACAATACTTTATACTTACCTTATGACTGATATTAGCTTTTTTAAACTAGTTTCTATCTCTGGATTGTCCTTGGTGGGATGGAAGTGCTGCTTTATATTGTAAAAAAATCATTAGATAATTAAGATGATCTTTGGAAAATACGTACTATCTGGTGACACTTCAATGTTTTTTTTCTTTTTTGGTTTTTAAAATTTTTTTTTGGTTAGCTTTATCCTTTTTTGTGTATGTAATTGTTTATTTTGGAGTTGAGCGGTAATATTTAGTAAGGGATTCAGGGAAACCGGGTTTATTTTATATATTTGGGACTTGAGCCCTGGAAATGGGAAGTACAATGCCGCACTTTAAAGGGGGGGTTTGGGGATTTTGGCTTTTTTTGGGAGGGATATTTGGTATCTTTATATTTTTTAGCTTCTAACTGTTTATTTGACACCTCGAAAAAACAGGGGATAAGTCGAGTGGGGGTGAAAGTGTTGAATAAGATGAAATATTTTCTTTTTGGGGATTTTCTTTCTTTTTTTGGGTCACCCTGCCTCGGTGGGAGACGGCCGACTTGTTGAAAAAAAAAAAAAAAAAAAAAAAAAAAAAATTGTTTATTTATATAAACAAAAAAACATAACGCACAAATGTATTTAACAAACGTTTTAGTTTTTTAAAAGGGAGATCATCAACCCATTGTGATGACTGCTGTGGTCAAAATCCCAGGGGAAAAAGATTTTCCTAGGTTACCCAAAAAACTCTGAAACAAGGGGCTTTTTGTTATTGCCAATGATTTTAGCAAGGTTTGTAAAAGTTTATCAGTATTAGTAAAATAAAGATTTTTACTATTTATTATTTTTAAAAAACAAATTGGGTGATTCCCCCCGAGCAGGTACCCAAAAGAAAGAAAAAACTTCCATCTTCAAACACCTTCCCATCACTCATACATAATCCTGTCTTTGAGGGTGCTCATATGTGACACTTAGATGTCCCTCCAACTGCCCAAAAATCCCAAACTCCTTTAAAATGCAAGCATTGCACTTCCCCTTTCCAGGACTCAAGCCCGGGCTAACGGGTTTCCCTGAATCCCTTCACACAATATTACCCTGCTCAAAACTCCAACACTTGTTAGGTCCCAAAAACCATTTGTTTCCATTCACTCCTATCTAACATGCGCACACATACTTACTGAACTCCAACCCCCTTGCCCACAAAACCTCCTTTACCCCCCTCCCTCCAACCTTTTTGGGATGACCACTACCCCACCTTCCTTCCCCTACATGCCCCTATATGCCTCCAAGTCATTCTATTTTGTTCCATTCTCTCTAAATGACCAAACCCCCTTTAACAGCCCCTCTTCAACTCTCTGACTAATACTTTTAGTAACTCCGCCCCTTTCCTCCTAATTTCCAACACTCCGAATTCCTGCAAAACATTTACACTACACATTGACCTTAGAACCAAGACATCTCCACTGCCCCCAGCCACCTCCTCGCTGCAGCATTTACAACCCATGCTTCACACCCATATAAGAAGTTGTACCACTATACTCTCGTACATTCCCTTCTTTGCCTCTATGGATAACGTTCCTTGTCTCCACAAGCCTTCATAAACCCATCTGCTGACAAATCAACTCCAAATATCTGAAAACATTCACTTCTTCCATACTCCCCCCTCCAATGTGATCCAGTTTTTTCTTTATCCAAATTGTTTGATACCCCATCACCTTACTCCCTTACTCTTATCTAATGTTTCACTTTCAACATTCCCTACCGTTTCCCACACCCTCCAAACTCATCCACTAACCTTTGCAACTTTTCTTTAGAATCCACCAAAAGCACAATATTATCATAAAAAAGTAACTATGTCAACTCCCTTTTGTATTTGATTCCCCATAATTTAATACCACCCCTCTCCCCAACACCCTAACATATACTTCTTTTACAATCCCATCTATAAATATGTTAACCATGTTGACATTACACATCCCTGTCTAAGACCTACTTTTCCTGGAAAGTAATTTTCCTCTCCTACACACCCCAACCTGAGCCTCACTATCCTCATAAAAAACTCTACAGCAATTAGTAACTTACTACCTTTTCCATACACTTGCAACATCTACCACATTGCTCCCCTATCCACTCTGTCATATCATTTTCCAAGTCCATAAATGCAATGAAAATTTCCCTACCTTTATCTAAATAGTGTTCCAAAATACATGCTTCAGTGTAAACACCCAGTCTAAAGCCTCCCCTTTCTCAACGCAGTCCTGCTCTCTGTCTAAATTCTAATTCTTTCAATATAACCCTACCATATACATGGGCCCCCGCTTAACGATCACCTCCAAATGCGACCAATTATGTAAGTGTATTTTTGTAAGTGCTTTGTACGTGTATGTTTGGGGGTCTTGAAATGGACTAATCTACTTCACAATATTCCTTAGGGAAAAAATTCGGGCAGTACTGGCACCTGAACATACTACTGGAATGAAAAAAGTTCGTTAACCGGGGGGCCACTGTATGTATTTTATCTGGTACGTATACTCAGTAAACTTTTTTTTTTTCAACCAAAAACCCGGGCCCTATCCCACTGAGGCAGGGTGGCCCAAAAAGAAAAACAAAAGTTTCTCTTTTTAAATTTAGTAATCTATACAGGAAGGGGTTACTAGCCCCTTGCTCCCGGCATTTTGTCGCCTCTTACAACATGCATGGCTTAAAGGAGGAAGAATTCTGTTCCACTTCCCCATGGGGATAAGAGGAAATAAACAAGAATAAAAACAGAAAAAAATAGAAAAAACCCAGAGGGGTGTGTAATATATATGCTTGTACATGTATGTGTAGTGTGACCTAAGTGTAAGTAGAAGTAGCAAACATACCTGAAATCTTGCATGTTTGTGAGAGAGAAAAAAAGACACCAGCAATCCTAACCATCATGTAAAACAATTACAGTTTCCATTTTTCACTCACTTGGCAGATGGGGAGTACCTCCCTGGGTGGTTGCTGTCTACCAGCCTACTACCTATAACTCAGTAAACTTATCTCCCTATAATTTTTACAATCTTTTGCTCCCCCATCCCTTTATGTAAAGGAATTATACACGGCCTTTGCCAATCCCTATGTACCTTCCCCTCTTTATACATTTTTTAAACAAAAATACCAACCACTCCAACACTACATCTCCCCTTTCTTTTAACATTTCTGTCATGATCCCGTCAGTTCCAGCTGCTTTACCCCCCTTTCATTCTACGTGATGCCTCGGCATTATTATTAAAAAAGAACAGTAATACAGGCTCAGAAACCACGGGTTTATAGCATATGGTTTCCCCCACAGAAGTATTTGGGATCTTTTTTGTTTTTATGTTATGTGAACCCCTCAAGGAGGTTCCTTGATGCTGGTGAGGGGGTCTTGATCTAGGAATTGGACCTGTGCTTCAGTTCCCTGAATAAACCTGAATACCTCTCCCCCCCAGGTGCTATATAATATACCTATGGTTTAGTGCTTCCCCATGATTTATAATATGTTATGTGAATGACATGCTCTTCAGTGTTAAGTGTAAACTCCTGTTGTATGCAGATGACAGTGCTCTGCTAGCTTCAGATAAAGACCCACAAGGTGTAGCTATTGTACTATACTGGAATGGTCCTGCATCAAATGGTAAGTAGAAAACAAACTATTGCTACATCTAGCAAAAACAGAAGCCATATATTTTGGCATAGATTGGCATAGATTTATGTACTGTGGTAATGGGGAGCCCATTACAACAGAACCTTCAGTGAAATATTACAAGGACCCCATGAAAAAAATTGCTTTGACTTTTTTTTTTTTTTTTTTTGGTTTAACCTAGATAATTTACACACAAGTTACCATGTAAAGTATTGTAATAACCAAATTCCTGTTTAATTGTACCTAAATAAACTTACTGAAAGTCACCCCCCCTCAAGGAAGGTTCCTTGATACTGGTGAGGGGCTCTTGATCTATGGAATTGGACCTCTTCAAGGGGGGCTCCTTGGCATGGTGAAGAGGCTCTTGTCTGAGGAATTAGACCTGTCGGTCTCCTTCCTCAGACCAAACCTAATTACTTCCCCAATCCCCCCTTCCCATCCCATCCCCCCCCTTTTCCTTCCTCCTCCTCTCCACCCCTCCCTTTTGCCCTTCCTCTTTTTGGCCTTTGGGATTTTTCCCACAGGCACACTAGTTCATAGGTAGGGGAAGGTACCGGGGTCCATCCCATTCCGTTGAGGTTCTTGGCGGTGGCGTAGTTTTGCCGTGGGATCTGGATCGCCTGGGGATGTCCCGATCCCTCTCCAGTATCCTGGAGGGTGGCTTTGGGTGTCTTTCGGGTGATAGGTGTATCTCTGGAAGCCACCTTTCAGATTCCGGGGGTGGTGGCTGAAGGAGGTATGCTTTGTGGCGGATATCCGGCCGCCCTCTCTTTTGTCCACCGAGGTAGCTCGGCAGATGTGAGGTTGCTTTACCGGATTGCTGGTTTACTGCATGAAGGGTAGGGTATGGCACAGGTTCCATGCTGCATCTGCGCTACTTGCAGTGCTGAGGTCCTCTTGGGTGCGGAGGGAGATTTCTGGCCCTTTCATTCCTCCTAGGAACTATCCCTCCCTGGTCCCCCCTTTTTTTTTATTCTTTTTTATTTTTTATTTTCTTTTCTTCTTCTTTTTTTTTCTTAAAAACAAAAAGAAAGAAGTAACCTAACCATGGAGTCCCAAATCCATGACCCTGCTACCCCTGGGCCCCTAATTGTTACTGCACCCTGTTCTGACCTCGCCTCGTCTTTTGGCCACTCTTTGGACACTTCTAAGGCCCCTGTACCTCTTGCTGGGGCTTTCACTGACTTCCGATTTGTCTGACCTCCGCTCTCCTTTGACTATGCTTCCGACCTCTCCCTCTATGGTGCGACAATTTTCGAATCGCCAGCCCGTCTCACGTTGGACCAACTCTGTCCCACTTCTAAACACCACGACAATCTCCTGACGATGTTACTTCGTTACCTTCCCATTCTAACTTGGAAAAGACAGCCACGTCATGCACTCCCTCTCCACACTCAGTTTTCGGACCACACAATGGACTAAATTCTTTACTTTAACGACCGACTTCTTCTACTGCCTATCTTTCTGACCATAGTATTGGCAAAGCACTCCTACGCCACGTTGGTAGAGATATTTCCTTTCATGCTCTTAAGAGTGGTAACGCGCATCATCACAGTCCAGAATTCTACCCAAGCTCATGATCTTTCTCTTCTTTCACATATCGATACTAATTCCTATCACTATCAAAAAACATCATTCCCTCAATTCTTGTAGTGGTACTGTTATTCTGCCCCATACCATAGTCCAACAGAATTTCCAGACATGTGGCAATGACATTCTCGAACAGCTGGAACTCCAAGATCTCCCAATTCTCAAGGTAGACACTTATATTTTTCCCACCCACGTGCGAAGACGAATACCCTTGCAATGTGGCTCGTTTAACTTTTGACAGCCGTGAACTCCCAACCTCTGTTTATGTAGCAGGACGTCGGTTACAAGTTCGGAAGGTGATCCCTACACCGCAACAGTGTAGAATTGCTGGCGATTTGGCCACCCAGCAAAATATTACAGATCTATAGCCGAATGCCCAGTCTGTGGTGCCGATGACCATTCTAATACATCTTGCAGTCGACCTCCCTCTTGCCCTAATTGTCATGAAGCTCACCCTTCGTACTCTCGCCGTTGCCAGGTCTACTTAAATGAAGCGGGAAATTCATTGCCTCAAAGAGGCAGAAGGTCTCCCTATGCAATGGCAGTTCTCATCTCCTCCTCCAAGGGAGACCCTTTTC
>NW_026469612.1:0-12262 GCF_026875155.1 Cherax quadricarinatus
TGTTTAATGAAAACTCACTCACTCTCTTCTCTCTCTCTCTTCTCTCTCTCTCTTCTCTCTCTCTTCTCTCTCTCTCTTCTCTCTTCTCTTCCCCCCATCTTCTCGTTGTTTCATTTATTTATTTTTTTTTGTGTGGCTTCTGTTGATAGTTTTTTTACAAAATTTTTTTTTTGCTTTTTGTCATCTTAGATTTCTGATGTTTTGTTCCTGTTGTTTTCCTGTGCGCCATCTCCCCTCCATCAAAAACTGTTGCTGCCCTATCCACTACCCAACAACCTTTCGCCAAAACCCCCCCCCATCAACACTGCGCGCCATACCCCACTCCCCCTCAAACTGCGTGCCTACTTCACACCTCAACACTGCTGCTGCCCAAACCCCCCTACCATCAACATGTGCTGCCATATTTCACTACCTAACACTGCCCCCTTTTTTTTTATATTTTTTTCCACTACCATCAACACTGCTGCGCCATACTTCAACCATCAACATGCTGCGCCATACTTTACTACCTCAAAAACGCGGCCATACTTCAACCATCAACACGTGGCCATATCCCCACCCTCAAACCCCTGCCTGCCCTACTCCACTACCATCAACACCTGCTGCCTACTTCACTACCACAAAACTGTGCTGCCCTACCCCCTACCATCAACCGCGCGCCATACTCCATACCACAACACTGCTGCTGCCATACTTTTACTACCATCACCGCGCTGCCATTTCACTACCATAACACTGCTGCTGCCATACCCTTACCATCAAAACTGTGCTGCCTACTCCACTCCTCAACCTGCTGCTGCCATCTCCACTACCCCAACATGCTGCTGCCAACTTCACTACCCTCAACACTGCCGCCATACTCACTACCACAACCGCTCCTGCCTTTCTCCCCCAAACCCCAACATGCTGCTGCCATATTCACACCATAAAAAACCCGCTGTGCCCCTACTTTACTACCACAACACGTGCTGCCAACTTTACTTCCATCAAAACTGCTGTGCCATACTCCACTACCATCAAAACCCGCTGGGCCTACTTTCCCACACAACACTGCTGGTGCCATCTTTTTTACCTAACACTGCTGCGCCTTAACCCCAAAAACCCGGGCCCCGCCTTACTCCCCCTACCATCAACCTGTGCTGCCATTTCCCACTACCATCAACACGGCTGCTGCCTACCCCCTCCATCAAAGCTGGCCCCGTCTAAACCCCCCACCATCAAAACGCCCCGCCTTTCTCCACTACCATCAACCTGCGCTGCCTACTCCACACCCTCAAAACGCCCTGCCTTTCCCAACCACAACAGCTGCTGCCATACCCACTCCATCAAACTGCTCCTTCCTTACCCCACTACCATCACCCCCTCGCGCCATACTCCACTACCACAACACTGCGGGGCCATACTCCATACCATCAACACTGCGCTGCCTTACCCCCTCCATCACACTGCTGCTGCCATACCCCTACCATCAAAACTGCTCTTACTAAAAATACCATCACATCGGCCAACCCACAAAACCCTCAACGCGCTCATCCTTACCCCCTACCACAACACTGCCCTTCCTTACCCCCCTACCCTAAAGCTGCCCTGCCCTTTCCCCATACCATCAACGCGCTCCGTCTTACCCCCACCTCACACGCTCCTTTCCTTACCCCCACTACAACACTGCTCCGCCTTCCCCACTACCCCATCACTGCTCCTTCCTTACCCCACACCATCACACTGTCCCGCCTACCCCCCTACCCAAACGCTCCTGCCTTCCCATACCATCAAAACTGCTCCTTTCCCTTTCCCCATACCATCAACATGCCCTGCCTACCCCCCTCCTCAACACTGCTCTGCCTTACCCCCCTACCATCAACCCGCTCCTTTTCTTACCCCCACTACCACAACCTGCCCTGCCTTCCCCCCTACCATCAAACGCTGCTGGGACCCCACTACCCTCAACAAATGCTCCTCCCTTTCCCCCTTCCCCTCAACACGCTCCTGTCTTACCCCACTACCATCAAAACTCCCCTGCCTTACCCCACACCATCAACCTGCTGCTCCTCCCACACCATCAACACTGCCCTGCCTTTCCCCCCTACCAAACCTGTCCTGTCTTTCCCATACCTCAACACCTCCTGTCTTAACCCCCCTACCACAAACGCCCTCTTCCCCACTACCTCAACACGCTGCTGCCATACACCACTACCCTCAACTGTCCCGTTTACCCCACTACCATCAAACGCTCCGTCTTACCCCACTACCCCAACACTGTCCGCCTTACCACTACCTAACACTGCTCCTGCCTTTCCCCACTAACACAACACGCTCCTGCCCTTACCTCATTACCAAAAAAACTGCTCCTGCTTTTCCCCACTCCATAACACGCTCCTCCTTTTTCGACTACCACACACCCGCTCCCGCCTCACTCCACTACCCACAACACTGCCCCGCCTTCCCCTACCATCAACCTGCGCTGCTTTCCACTACCACAAAACTGTTCCTCTTACCCCCCACCTCACACTCTCCTGTCTTTCCCCACTACCATCAAAGCTGCTCCTGCCTTCCCCCCATCATCAACACTGCTCCTGCCTTACCCCACACCATCAACAAAGCTCCTGCCTTACCCCCCTACCCAAAACGCTTTTACCCCCTACCCTCAAAGTGCTCCTGCTTACCCCCCTACCACAACACTGCTCCCGCCTTCCCCACACCATCAACACTGCTCCTGCCTTACCCCCTACCACAACACTGCCCGCCTTTCCCCACACCATCAACACTGCTCCTGTTACCCCACTACCATCAACACTGCTCCTGCCTTACCCCACTACCATCAACACTGCTCCTGCCTTTCCCCACTACCATCAAAACCTGTCATGCCTTACCCCACCCTCAACACTGCTCCTGCCTTACCCCATACCACCAAAAGTGCTCCTGCCTTTCCCCATATCAACAAAATGCTCCCGCCTTACCCCACTACCATTAACCTGCTCCTGCCCTTTCCCCACTACCCTAACACTGTTCCTGCCTACCCCCCTACCCTCAACCTGCTCATTTCCTTACCCCACTACCCTCAACACTGCTCCTGCCTTACCCCATACCACAACACTGCCCTGCCTTTCCCCACACCATCAACCTGCTCCCGCCTTTCCCCCCACATCAACATGCTCCTGCTTACCCCACACCATTACACTGCTCCTGCCTTTCTCCCCTACCACAAAACTGCACCTGCCTTAAACCCCACTACCATCAGACACTGCTCCTAGCCTTACCCCACTAACCATCAACACTGCTCCTGCCTTAAAATTATAATAAAAATAATTTATATATTAACAAATAAATTAATATAAATTAAAAAAATATATAAATTAAATATATATAAAAAAAATTAAATATAATAATTAAAATATATAAATTATATAAAAAAGATTAAAATAAAATAGTTGAAAATATAATAAATTAAAATAAAATATATTAAAAATAAAATTTACAACTTAATAAATAAAAATTATAAATATATTATAATAACAAGTAATTAGAAATTAAAAAACAATAATATTAATAAAAAAAAATATAAAGTCAGCCACCCAAACACAACCACACCTCCAACCTACACAGACCTCCCACCACTCAAACCACCAGGCAGCCAACGCCCCCACCTAACATAGCCCACCCAACACCGCACCACACCACCACACCCCACTCCCCACAAACAAGCCACCCCTTCAACCACCCCACACTACCCCAACTACTCCAACCTCCCCTACACCCCCCCCAGACTACCCAACAACCGCCGCACCTACCCTCCCCGCACCCTCATCACAACCCACCATGCCAACACACCTACCCCCCCCCACTACACAACCCCAACGAACACCCCACTCCACACCCGATCAACACACATCCACACCACAGCATCCCCACCACAACGACACCCCCTCACAACAATCAGACCCCTCGCAGCCCCCCCACCCACACTACACCCCACCATCACATACCCCCGAAAACCCTAACACAACAACCCTCACACCACATACTCCCACCCCCACACACCCCCCGATCAGACACAACGCCGCAACATTCTAACTACCTACCACTCCAAAACCAACATTAACCGACCACCAACCCATCCCCAACACCCCACACCCCCACCGTCACGAGCCCCTACCACACAACACCTTCGACCCACCCCCAACCCCCCAGACCCCACACACACCCCTCCACCACGCAACACCCCACCTGAAAAATCACCAACCAACACGCCCCCAACACCAACACCACCAACCACATTCAACACCTACACTGCCCGACACGCCCAACGCTCAATACCCACACCCCACCCTCTAAGACCCAACACCCCTCCCCCCAAACCACACCACACAACCACCCAACCCCCCCTCAACACACCCCCCCATACAACCCCACAGCCGAAGTAAACACCACCCCCGCAAGACGAACACCATCCAACCTCACCAACCGCCCCCTCCCCTACCAACCCCCTCTCCCTACCGACTACGCAACACACACACACACGCCAACCCTAACCAACGCCCTCCAAACTACCCCAACAAACCTCCTACCAAATTTTCCAACTCCACCCGGTTTAATAGGAGGTCTGGTCATAGCACTCACAACACTCCTCCTAACCCAACACCGCACCTATCGCCCGCAACCCAACCACTCCCACCCCAGACGCCCCAACCAACAATCCCTCAAAGCTACAACCTTCACACCACACACCCACCCAGCACAACCACACAACACAACCCGCCAACAGCCACCCACTTAACCCAGTAACCCCTCTCCACCCAAACCCCTAACCAACCCCAACCCACCCACCCTAACCACAGGCATTTACAACACAACACCGCACCCCCATCAAACCCTCCACCACACCAACGCACGACACCCACAGCACCCCCTACTCTAACCAAACCTACCAACAACCACACCCAACCCAACACAAACCCTCTCAACACACACACAACTTACCACAGCCCACCCCACTCCACGTACCGCACGCCTCACCACCACCAGCATCAGACAAACTACAACGTCCAACCGCCCCACCCACAACGCTAGGCCCACAACAAACACCCTAACTACAACACCTCAACTCAGCCCTAACCCCACCACCTGCTCCCACGCTTACCCCACCCCCCCCAAGCACCCATCCACGCGCGCAAACCACCACCCCACAACCCCCCCCAGCCACCACCAACCACTCCACGAACACACCACCCCAGGTCCAACTAAACCAGCCACACAACCCACGCCCATAGCCAACACATCCGCGACAGAGCAACCCCCGCCCACACACCCCCACCTAACTTCCCACCCCAACACCGGACACAACCCACCCCACTCCAACAAAACCCCACGCCAACCAGTACCCCCCCCTCCCTACCCCACACACCCGACGACACACCACACCCACAACACCAGCCAGCAACCACACCCAACCCCCGCCGCCAACACCACCCACAGCCCCCTCCCCCCACCACAACAAAGCCACGCCAACCCACCAACCAACAACAACACACCAGCCCCACCCCCACCCGAACCCAACCACCAACCACCGCCCCCCCACCCAAACCGCCCCTCACCCAACACCACCCCCTCACCAACAATCAACACTCCTCGAGCAACCCCCCCGAGTCCACCTCCAACCCCACACCAAACACAAACACCCCCTACAACCCCACCCACCCAACACCACCCTCAGCCCCTACCCCTGCGCAACTAACCCCCCCTCACGTAACACCCACTACTCAATCACTACCAACCCCCCCATCCTCCAAGCTACCAGCACAACACCCCCACAACGACACAAACCAGACCCCCCACCGCACCATCCCAACACCACACACACAACCTCCCCCACCCCACCCCACTCGCGCAACCCACCTCCTACACACCCACCCGACACATACCGCACACCTCAACAACAAACTACAACACACATACCCACCACACCAACCCCCTCCCACCCCCCCCCCCACCCAGGGGGGATATCCTCCCAGACCCATCCCCCCATCAGCAGCCCACCACCCCACCACTTACACCCCCAGTGCACCATCCAACCAACCCCACCCCAACCCCCACTGGCACCAGCCTTCCACCCCTACCCTCCCCCCACTGCTCCAGCCATACCCCACACCACAAACCCAGCAACAGCACAGCCTACAGCCACTCCCATCCACAACTTGCTCCTGCCTTACTCCACACCCACAACACTGCTCCTGAGCTTACCCCCCACTCCCCACGCAACTGCTCATGCCCTACTCCCCTAACCAAAGAACACTGCTCCTTCCTAACCCCCCAACCATCACACTGCTGCTGGCTGTCGCCGCCGCTGCTGCAGCTGCTAAGTCGCCGTCCACCCCTGCGCTGTCACCAATGCTGCTGCTGCGGCAGGTATTGGTGTTGCCTCACTGTTTGTTGCTGCCACCGGGCTTGTTGATACTGTTCTGTTGGGGCGGCAGCCACGTTGTTGGATACTGTTGCTGTCGGGGCTGCGTAGCCACCGCTAACGTGATGTTATTCTTTGTTATTGGTTACCCCATCTTTTGTTTAAAGGGATAAACGTATGATAATGCTTCGCCTAATAATAAATACTGAGAGTGAAAAAAACGAAGAAAAAATGCTTTGTAAAGAGAGAGAGTGAGAGTGAGAGAAAATAGAGAGAATGAAGAATAAATTGCCAGAAGTTTGCCTTATTCGATGATTGAGACAGATTATTAGAAATGTTTTTTTTCGAGACTTCAAATCTCCGCTTTCGCTACAAGGTAGGCTAATTTGCTCTAATATCGTCAGCTGGACAAAGGGTCATCAAGGCTGTAGGTTATTATATATATATATATATATATATGTAAATATATTATATATATATATATATATATACACACACAACAGCACACACACACTATGGCAACTAATACCTCTCGTTGTAATTTACACTGAGAGGCAAACAACCTCGGTGTATGTTATAAATAGAATCCATCGCGTAATACAAGTGCTTTATTTTGACTGCGTTGTCGTTTGGCGTTCTTGAACCTACCGTTATATTAATGGGCTTCAGTTTATATTTAACGTTATAATTATTTATTATTTTCACGTAATTTTTTTAGTAACTTTACAGAACACTTTAAAAATGACCTCTTACCGCGTTCCCAGTGAATGATCGTAACAACTTGTAGTTATTGGAGGTAATTTTTGTTCCGTACGCATTGAGCCAACATCCGTACACAGGGTTTCATAAGCAGTTATAATTCTGTACTTGTGTAACGTTAGTTGGTGGAAAGGAGCGGACCGAGAAATGAGATCATCCACAGTGGATAAAATTAATGGGTAACTATTGTGCATAAGAAAAATTCTACGGACAGATAGTTCATACTTTCAAAGCCATCTAAACTCATGCAGTCTGCCCATCATCAGCATCGAACGCCCATGCAACAAATGATTTGTTCTCAAGAGGCGGGTCCACTGATGCCACTGGGGAAACTTGATTAAGGAACCTGAGGAACATGGCCCATAATGCGATTTAAAAACCTATTACCCAGACATAAAACTACCTTTAAATAAAAAAGTCACTATATAACATGAATGAATCTGTTAGCATGAACATCGCGCGACAGCGCCACCTAAAGACATTATCCATCATGCGTAAATAGCACCCTAAACATCCAGAGGGATATCAAGAACATCAACAGCGCCTAACAACATCTGCATCCGGAGCATCACTTTGACATTAATTCTGAACTCTCTCCTCCCCGGACTCCTGTGTTATCCCATCAAAAACAAAACACACGCACAAGCACCCAGATAAAATTTATATGCATTATAATATATATATATATAAAATAATATGTGTGTGTGTGTGTGTGTTGTGTGTTTATTTATAATTAAAAACATCGAGCCTCCCACAGAGCAGGGTGACTCAAAAAAGAAAAACCTAAGTTATTTTCCTTATTTTTTACATTTATTAATTACTTACAAGAGAAGGGTGATAGCCCTGTCCTCCCGGCATTTTATTCGCCTTTTACGGCAAGTATGGCTTACCTACCGAAGAAGAATTCTTTTCCACTTTCCTTTGCTGTGTACATAATGTTTCCCTCCCGAGAGACTTCTTGAGACAGAACGCCATGACATAGCTCATGTAGAGCTACAAATAGGTAATAGGTTATCTATAATCTAATTTTTATTAGTCAAAAAGTTATTTTATAACATTTTGATACTATGCTAAGAAAAAAACAATGTATATTTACTAATATAATACGCAGAAATCGCGATCAAGTGATAACAGATGCAAAACAACCACCAGGGAGGAATTTGAAATGTATCTCTATCTTACGTGTTTTCAGACATTTTTTCAAGAGCTTCATTAGTGCAAAGAAATTGGAGAAGCCAAGAAGTGATAATGCATGGAGAACGCCAACCAGTGACAAGAAGGGTATCGGCGGCCAGGACAAGAGTAGTGCCTGGGACTAAATGCCAATGTTCAAGGAAATAATTTAAGAAGCAGAAGAAAAGACCGCCCCAACCCACCTTTATCTTTCTAGTCAACATTTTTGAATCTTTTGGGCAAGATCAAAGTTCTCTCTGTGTATTTTCATAAATTATTCACCGTTATTAACTTTGGCATTGGTTCTTGCTTTATTGTGTTATTTTTAATATGGTGAGTAATGCGGCTTTGGCACTTACCCAGTCTTCTGTTGTAGCTGCAGATTTGAACATCATTGCATCTTACCTTGACATCTGTGGCTGCTAATTACTTGCTGTGCAGCTTGTTTTTTAACTTATCAGTTTCGGATGTCCTCACGCCTCTAAAATTGTTTGGCTTCCTCCATGGCATTTGTGCGACACCCCCCACTCCTCTTACATTTCTTGTTATTAGGATCCCTCTCAGCGGTTATTGCATCTGGATATTATTTTACTGAGTATGCCTTTGTGATAGTGAGGGAGGGGGGATGGTGAGTTACTAGTGTTACTTAGCAACTTGTTTTTAGTAAACATGTCCACTTTCTTCTAGACTCCAACTGTACTTATGCAGTCTCCTACTATGCACATGGCTACCTTTGTGTGTTCTTTCTCCCTCCGTAGCTTTGAGGCTTTTTCTCCCACGTTCGTCTGATCCTCGGTGAAAATATCTGTCCATTCATGTCTGATTTTTCCAAATTTTATTTCATGTTTTAGTGAAGGACCCGTTACTGATGCCTATTCAAAAATTTATTCCACTATGCTGGCATTTTCTTTCGTAAAATTCATCTATGAAAAAAAACTGTCAGTTCATTTTAGAATCTCTGGTTCCTACAGTTCACAATTTCACAATTACCAATCAACCATTTTAAATTCCTTTCTTCCTCTCTGCAGTTGACTGACCATTCGAGTGTATGCCAATTTCAACAGCTTCCTGGACTCATCTCCTGTATTACTTTTGTTACACACTCAACTATTTTCAATAGTCTGCAGGAGCCATCACTTAATTTTTGTTTACAGTCTTCTTTCTCGTTTCCCCTTCTCGAGTATGCACCTGTCTCAGGTTCATCATCAGCCTATTTTTTTTATACCTCTCTGTAGCATGACTTTCCTTCTTCTACCTGGCCCCTCCTATGTACATTCCTCTCCTGAAGCAGTGTTATTTTACCCTCCATTTTCCCTCTCGTCCCTGCTTCTCTAAGGCCTTTGATTACAAAGTTCAAATGCTTCATCTTTTCCTCGTGTATTTCAGCATTCATATCACATACTTCCTGGAGTATTTTCAATCCTATTCTTATCATGAGTTGCACTTATTCCGTGTATTCTCACGTTCCCATCTCCCTCCTAATGTTAATTCTCTTACATTTATGCTGTGATAGAATCTCTAGGGACGATTGTCTGCAATGAGTATTCCAATGTGTTACATTTTTTTAAAGCCTGTTTGCAACACTCTTCGTTATAAGTAACACTTATAAAGTCATGAAAATAATCAATTTATCTGCTCTGGGAGAGTTACATACTGCTTGATGACTGGAGGCTAGCGATCTGTCGCTTCTTGCAGGTACTGCTAGGAGAGCAATTATGTAGTGTTGCCAACACCACCACCACCCAAGTCTGACGACGGCCAGAAGCAAATTCTGATGCAGGCCGGAATATTCGGGTTTGGCTTCTTTACTATTTTTCCATGTAGTGATTAAATATCGGTTGTCCTGTGTGATATGAACTTTGACATCGGGTACATATATAAAAATAGACAGAATTACACAGTACAAACACAGGATACAATTTAACAGTTTAATAAATCTTCTTTTGGTAGCTGTTAGCAGCAAGCACATCACAGTGCCTATAAAATTAAAATGTGTATTTTTTTCATTCGATCAGCAATGTCACAGATGAAAAGCCTCAAATTTACACAGCAAACAATTAGTAAATATAAAGGGCTAGACACGCTTCCCCCTAGGTGTGCATATTTAGATGAAAAAGGGTTAAAAATAGGGTAAACAAAAATAAAGATTGATATAACTTTGAAATATATTGCTGAAAAGAAAGCATTTTTAAAGTTGTGTAAAAATTTGAAAATGGGGAATCTTTTTGCTTGTAGGGACTTTGTGGTGTGTGTATGTGTGTGTGTGTTGGTTTTTTTTTGATTATTTACTTTTTAGTATATATTATATATATATATAATATATAATGATATTATATATAGATAGTATAGTAAGAAAATGTATAGATTATATATTTTTGATATTATATTTTTAAAGATATATTTTAGATAATAATAATATGTATTATATAATATTTATATAATATATATATAAATATATAATATATATATATATATATTTATATATATTATATAATATATAGCCAACAGACCATCGGGTAACAAGGGATCCCAGGGCAGTATTTTTCTTTCCAGCACTCGCGCTGCGTTCAGAAGGGAAATTTCCCGCTGTATTTTGGGCACGTCCCCCAAAACGGAAAGAGTTTTTGCTTTTAAAATCAGTGACAAACATGTAAACAATTGTAATGGGGCCTTTATCCTCACATCTCATGTACGTATATCAACAATGTATCCTTAAAACCCTTTTTGTACCATATTTATATATTAAATTTAAATTATAAATATATAATAATTTTTATATATATATATAAAATATATATATAAATACCGCATTAAAATCAAACAGAATTTTTTGGGGACTACCCATAGATTCCAGCATAACCAGCTCCAAAATTTCCCAGAAAAATATTTTTCCAATATTTTAGATTTCACTTGAAAATATTCCCAAATAGGTCAGTCGCGCGGCCTGAAAAAATTTCCATTTTTTTTTTTTAAAAAAAAAACACATTTCCCTTTTTAGCGAAAAAAAAAGTTTTTGGGATGAGGGCCAGCTGTGTGTGTGTGTGTGGTTTTGTGTGTGTGTGTGTGTGTGTGTTTGTGTGGTGTGTGTGGTGCGTGCGGTGTGTGTGTGATTATTTTTGTAATATCGTCGAATTTAGTTTTAAAAATATTTTTTTAAATTCCAGAGGCCATAGCGCGTTTACCCCTCAGGTTAAAAAAATAATATTTTTTTTTGAATTCACTCTCTTTCGGTTTACATATCGGCTTTTATTTGGGGCTAAGACATGCTTTTTTTTTTTGGGGTCTTGTATTTTTTTTTTTTTCCTTTTTTTATTTGTACCAAGGGGTAGCTCGTTTCTTTTTTGAAATTTTTATGTAACAAAATTTTTAAATTTCGACAGTTTTGTTGCTTTCCCTTTTAAAATTTTTTTGAGTTTTTTAAAGTGTGGCCCCAACACCTGCATTTGCTAATTTTTGTCTAGGTATATTTCAGAATTTCTTTAGAATGAAACCCTCCAATAGATGGTTATTTTGAAGTTCTCTACCTAGGCATGTAGGTTTTTTCAGGTGATAATTTTTTTTGAAATGAGTTTTTTTTTTTTTGAAATGTTTTTTTGGATTTTTTTCAAAAAGTTCTAAGCAGTTCTGCACCCTTTTCCATTTCTATTATTTTAAAACTTTTTCCAATTAAAGAATCCGCCCTCAAAGGATTTGAAGAAAGCGTGCTTTTTCAATATTTATGCTAAACACATCGACTCAAGTGGAGACCTCAAAACCCCAAACTGCACGACTCTTTACCATTCTTTTTCTTACTGGACTGAAGCCCTGGGTCGCATGCGTTTCACTTTGAATTCCCAAAATTTTTCACAATTTTCATTTCATCAAGGGATTATTTAACCCATGTTTGCCAAGGAAGTGAGTGTTTTAAAAACTTTTACCACAAGCCTACCAAAC